>DWQK01003540.1:0-11439 GCA_018231225.1 Noctuana stator | reverse complement strand
AAGTGTTCCCTAGTATCATAAATATACAGTGGAGCATGTAAGGATAAAATGTTTCTTGTTAAGTTCCTGCCAATTAAAGCAAACAGCACCTATTTGCAAATAGGTGATAAAAACGGTTTTTTTACTCATTTATTTACAGTACAGGTTGCCTATGGGTCGAAATTAGACCGATTAATGTAATTTCAGTGACAGTGTTTAATTTGTTTTAATCTGTTTGTAACGCATATATCTATATAATTTTCATCTAAATATAAATACATAAATATTAACTTGAAATATTCTACAGGCGCCTGAAATCTACACAAATGAAGTTTAAACATTTATAAAAATAAAATATGTATAACTCTCTTAAGGTCTATTTATAGTTGTCTTTATTGTGTCTAATAAAATATATCTGCTTATTTTATTTCTAACGTTTTCCCATAAACGAAACATGTTGATTTTGCAATATTGAACGAAGGTTTGCTTACCTGCTTAAGGATAAAGCTCGATTTTGTGGATCAGAGAGATAGTTGTAATGTTTACAAGACCTAAACAAGCAAATAGGATCGCCAATTTACACTGATTGTATTTAATATCGTTAACTTTGAGCCGATTTTGCACAGAACAGCTACTGAACTGCTTCGTAAGCAAGCATACTTTCTGTCAATTTTTCCGATACTGTTTACGTACTCGTACTTGATAAGAAACTAATTTTTCTTGTAAATAGATTTATTCAGTAATAAGATCGCGAAATGTCTGTTTGCAAAATTTTAAATTTGTAATAATTTTTTCCTTATTATTACATACCTACTTAAAATATTCATTGATTATTATTTATGATTTATTGATTTGAGGTTAATTCTATGTTCCCTTTAGCACATATAGTATGGCTAAATCGAGGCTTCGCCTGCCCCTGTAATTACGTAAGTTAATCAACTACCCAATAGTTACTTTAAATGAGCTATCGAAATGCCAGACTTTCATAAATATTTTATTATGGCTATTACTAACCGATTTATTAATTTTAAGGAAAATAAAAATATAAATTGTGAGTAATGAAACCTCTATAATTCAAACATTGTAGGTACCTTTTTATATTAATCGATTGAGTCAAAGTTAGTATTACTAGTATAAGACATGGACCAGTGGAGTACGTAAAATCATAAAGAAAATACAAGTGGATACAGTTAATCTTCTAAAGTTACGCGTTGCTGCTCCAGTTGTGAGTAATGAAGTAGGTATTTATGTCAAAACAACAGGTCCTTACAAGTACAAAATACCTTCAAATAAAATAACAGTTGAATTTATGTATGATCTCATATCGCATTTGAGTAAACATATAGGTATACGAATGCCTGCATATACGAAAGTTAATTGCTTTTGCGAAGGGAGACAAAGTGCTCATGACAAGTAATCCGTTCATCGCAGCATGTAAATTTAATCACAACTCTCATGTAGGTAGGTTGGTTCTTGTACTTGCATGTGAGTATTTATTTGCCTCTTGAAAGCACAGCTCCACTGTACTGAAAATCGACTCAGTAATTTAATGCAATTGTAATTAAGGCACTTATGACGACGGTGGCATTATTGGATTGATTGTGATAATGGTTTTTCTGCTGTGATTATATGCCTACGAAAGATAATATTGCTGTCTTAGAAACTAACAAAAATATGAAAAAATGTGTCTTCGTGTGACTTATAGAAAATTAAAAATAATGAAGATTAATTAGAAACTTAAAATGTATAATGTAGAAAATAAATACGAAGAAAATAATTTGTTTTTGCTTATGTTAGGTACACCGATATTGGTTAAGCCGCGTCTGATATTGGCGCGCAGGAACGCTCAAACAGGTAAAACCTACAAAAATCCTTTTGGGTTCTAGATAGTACCTACCTAAATAAAATATGATACTATGATAGCCAGTGATCGGTTACACTTTTATGATATGTAGGTACAGATTGTTTCTTTTTCAGTGTACAATGGTTGTACTACAACGACCATCAAGTCAAGGTCAGAAAGGTCGATTGCTAGATGCAAGTAATCCGTTTATCGCGACATGCAAATCACATCACGTCTCTCAACTACTCACAGAGATTCACATGACATGGATGTGTCTTAACCTCTTAAATGGGGAACTGCTGTAATATTTACAAGTAGCAATACTGTTTTCGGTCTGTGCTCAGAGGTGCTTAGTCCATATTTTTAAACAAAGCTTAGCAAACTCTGTTTTGCAATTGAACCATGTTGTCCATTGCACTTGGTTTATGTATCAAAACATACTTTGTTCTTATTTTTAATTAAATGAATCGCCAATTATTTCTTTATTAATTTTTAACTTTTTACAGACTGAGTTAATGAGATCCATGTCTCGTTGATTATGGATGATTCTTTACAATAAGGAACAAGAAAAAAAAATTTCTCCAAAACTCCGAGGCAAGGCGGAATATTTTTTTTTATTCTTTAGGGAAATTTGATTAAAAGATATTTGTCAAAAATTCAGGAATGCTAAATTTTAATTACACCGTAATAAACACTTATCTAAATCATATAGGTGTTTATGGCAACGAAGCCAGTAGCCTTATTTAACAATTTAATTAATAAATGTTTATATAAAAACGGTAACCATAAAATGAACAAGATTTTTTCAGGCTGGTTGGCGAATTCTTTTGGCGAGTAATCCGTCCATCGCGCCATGCAAATTGAATCACGTCCCTCATCTGCTGCCTTACCTCTCTAAAACAGAGCTCTGCATCATCGTAAAGAGCATTTTTCTGAAATATCTATCTATGATTTTAAAGTTATTCATATCGTATTATTATATTGAAAAACAAATATTGAGCATAGATACTTAATGTTATTAAACATAAGTAACTAATTATTTTCCTAACTTCTTTAAACGCCGTCGTATCGTTAATAAACGAATAAAAAGATAAAACACGTATACTACATTGTTAATACTCGTAATGTTGGAAAAATGCGTAGGTACTACGCGAAACTTTCACAGAGCGTCAATACTTGTCGAACAAAGAGGAATAAGTTTGAGACGAACATTACAGTAGTCTCGATCTGCGTTCGAATCGCGGACGGACGAAATATCGCTTTGTTCATAAACAATGCGCAGCGGACGAGATTCTCTACAGAACTTATTTCAAAAATAGATCTCAGATAGAATGGAAAGTACAACACTTGACTACATACAGGTACTGTAGGCAAAAAATATTTCGTGAAGAGATGTGATGATATGTAGAAGAAATGAAAGAAGCTAAATTATTTGTAATACATATGGTCACATATTGTTTTCTTATAGATATCGCACTAAAATTTAAACTAATACTTAGTCCTTTTAAAAATCTTACCTGTGGTTGAAAATAAAAAAAGATTGGAAAAAGTGAGAACGAAATGAAAGGAGCAATTTAATGAAACTTGTATCTAAAACTAAAAATACATAGAAGTGTATTTTACCTCGTAATGCATATTTTAATCCTTACTTGTAATTTGCACGCAGCGGTGCTTAACCCGCCTTTTAGTATTTCAATCAATAACACATCCGAGGGAGCTAAATGAGTTGCGCACCTCCGTAGGTATTCTAACTCCCGATTAAAGCTTTTATCGGAGGACTGATTAACTGTCGAGGCCAGGATGGATTTATTGTAAAAGTTGGCCGTTCACTGAGGTTAGTGATTCAAGCGCGCACACTTTACTGGAATAATTGTCTACGTGATCGGAATAAAAGATTCCTGCCGTCTTTAATAAGATCAGATAAAGAGCTTTTAAGTTTTGTTATGTACCTACCTAGATACCTATATAGTTGCAATTACTATGCATAGTTTTACAAGTTATTTACAAATATTCAAAGTTTATAAACAAATAAGTAGCCTAGTACGCTTGGTTACACGGAGTAGGTAGGTCTTTAGTACCTACCTAACCTACTCCGTGCTTGGCTAAAACATAATACATAATCAACACTACATACTATAAAACAAAGTCGCTTTCTCTGTCCCTATGAATGCTTAAATCTTTAAAAGTACGCAACGGATTTTGATGCGATTTTTTTAATAGATAGAGTGATTGAAATGGAAGGTTTATATGTATAAACGTTTACAGTTTTTCTATAGTGTATTTGGTATCAGTATTACACCCTTGCGAAGCCGAGGCGGGTATATAATAAAGATTTGTTCTTAAACAGAATCTTATAGGAAAATCCACAAAAAAGTAGCCGGATTGGGTGGAATGATATTAGACTTAATTGTTTTAATTTTTCAATTTCTTTTTATTTTATTTTTTAGGATCTATCTAATAATTTCCATAAAGTTTTGATTTTAAATAATTATCAGACTTATTAAACTCCTGTTCATATTTAGGTACCTATTTGATATTATTATGGTTGAAAGTCAATAGTGGAGTATAGCTCAATATCATATGGCTGTATGAAGCCGCAATATTGATAATCTTATTCAGCAAACGATGGCAGGCGGAAACAACCACACAGGATATTACATCTTTCCCTCGCAGACTTAATGAAACGAAACCAATATATTTACACGTAGGTATAGCGAATGGATTTGTTCAGAATCTGATAAACTCGGATAATATAACTGTGTTTATTTAGATATTTTAAATTCTTCCCTATTCAAATTTTGCAAAAAAATTATTTTTAAAAACTACACAGACCTACCTTATCTATACGGAAATTATTTTCTTTTCAGCTAATTTATAAAAAGCCAACCTAATTTACAAATCAATAGACTGACAAAAAAAATTTACCTACCGGTGCATCAATAGGTCTTAAATAAATAATCAAGAACAAGGAGTGGAAGGGCCTAAGTGCGGGACATTAACAAGGGTCCAGTCCAATTTTCGTCCTGTCCACGTTGATATATTGAGGATCGATGTAGAGCCGTTCCGCACCGCGCCTTGGCGCCGATCGACGACACAAGTCATTTACTTTTTTTGTGTAGATGGCACTCAGACGCAATTTACGATTGATCCTACGATTTTTATATACCTATCGAAGTCCGTGATAGCAAATATTTTATAAGGACAAATACGTGCGATGGCACTGTAATAAAATAAATTATAAGTACAGCATAAAACGTAACTTCATATGCTTGATATTAATATGATGTGTGATGATACATTGAATAAACACTATTATCACATTTTCAGTTGGGCTTTCGTAGGTATTATAATATTAGATGTAAATGCGCGTTTTCGTAGTTAGGAGGGCACATCGATAGATAACCTGGTTGGTCTTTAAACCTGGTTGGAGGCCTTTGGGCGGTTTGACAACATCCGACACGAGTTGGCCACTAACCCGTATTTCATCTGCCTCTCTCTATACCGTGATCTCAACTAATTCGCATTGAAGCAGCGTGATAAAGTACGCTCGAGCGCTCCAGCTTTTGTTAGCAATAGTCTGGTTGATAAAAAGTATCGAACTATCGCCACCGTTTAGTTAATCTAAATTAAGAGAAATAGCACTAATACTTTATACAATTATGTTATCTTTCAAATTAATGTTCCAGATTTGTCGATGTTTCTAAAAACAACAAATATTGTTCAGATGGTAACCCTAAGAACGAACCCTGAGCGTTAAAAATTCAGTGTGTACTCAACCGCTGCGCTTGCATTTTTCGAGAGTACTAAAGTCTGCTTCGTTTATATTAAAGACCTCTATCTATTCGTTTTATCCGCCGAGAAATATGCTTTCACTCTCATCGTCTCTTTTACTGACTAAAAACTATGAGGACGCCTCTTTAGGAAATAGTGGATAACTTAAGCTATTTTATAAGAGACCATTTAGGAGTATTTTATATTATGACTAGCGACTCGCCGCGTCATCGCATGAGTAGATTATATACTAATGTTGCACTGTGCAAGAACTTATCGCACAATAACTGCACATTACTAATATTTTATAGCAACTAGGTATATGCAGCCAAAATACCGAATAAATAATATTATTCGTAGGAATCTTATTAAGTGTACTATTTCTTAAATCAGATGATAGGGAATTAGGGAGGTATACTTATAATCAGCAGCCATGTGGTATGGAATGTAAGCCTTATAAAAATTTAATGCTGCTTGGCATTTTTAAGAAAAATAGTTTTCGAGCTTGCGAAAGTATGTTACAGTCCAAGAATTTAGTACTTTGTAAACTTGAATTTTTTATTTCAAATTAATTTTTAATTCAATGTTATAAAGCTAAAGGCACAGGTTCATTCTAGCGTAGTCCTTGATGGGTCACGGTAATGGAAATACTTATACGTTTAAAATCTTTAAATCGATCTAAAATAGTATTATTTTATGTAGGTATCGAATCTTTACTGGACATAGAAGATTTTTCTTGTAAAGAATTTAAAAGATCCTTCATATTTTCAATTTTTCTTTGTAGCCTACTATTACGACTTTGTAGTCGTTTCATTATTAAAGACTGTTTTCGTATTTTAGATTTACTCCATCTAAGCATTTGTGTCAATTTTTTCTTCTTTGTAGTTGATTCCGTAGGCCTGTCAATATCAGATCCAAAATGTCTACATTTCTTTTTTGTTGACGGAACGCTTGGGGGCGGTGTGTGTGTGGCTAGGGGGTCCTGGGATACGGGCCTGTTATCGGCATCATGTTCTGGGTCCTGCAAAAAGAAAATAAACAGTACGAACATATATATTGATTTCAAATATTACAATAATATAATTAAGTTTATAATTAAGTACATCAGTGCATAATTACTTGAAATATTAAGATTTTATTGACGGGTACTGCATAATCACTTAAAAATCTACGACCTTGTTTTGAAATCAGTATATCTTTCTCATCGAAATGTTCAGAACATATAGTGCTTAATTTGGATGGCATCCAATTTTGTCTTCCCGTAGCATCTATCCATTTTTCCTTCGTAAACGGATCTTGAGGAAAACTGAAAGAATAAAATCAATTTAAAATTATTAAGTATAATGTAATAATATGATTTCAAAACAAAAATAAAAACGAGAGACGTCACGGGACTCATATTATTATGGTTCGAACCAAGTTCCTTTCGCACCTTGTTATGTAATATATTGGCTTTGCCACGCGGTTTCATCCGCGTTAAGAATAGTAACCGTAATGCCTAATAGCCTATGAGCTTCCTCATGAATGTAGCATACTCAAAGATTTTTTCAAATCCGACTTGTAGTTTCAAAGATTCGCGCGTTCAAACAAACAAACTCTTCAGCTTTATATATTAGTATAGATTATTATATTATACATATAAACCTCCCTCTTGAATCACTGTCTTTTAAAAAAAACTGAATCAAAATCCGTTGTGTAGTTTTAAAAATCTAAGCATACATACATATAGACATACTCGTAGGTGGGACAGACGCGGAAAGTGACTGAGAAAGCCTGCAATTTGAGCTAAATCTGCCAGGCTATTTCTACAGCCTATATAATAGCTTTTAACTTAATCAAATGTGTGAGTTATAATAATAATAGTTAATATTTTGTTATTTATGCATTTTATCTTAAAGGATTGCAGAGAGTTTTTATCCCGTCCTACTTTGGCCAAAAAGGCGCCTAAATCCGTATGGATTTCCGGTTATCGATTCAAAAGTCCATAGAAGCATCTATGTGAGGCATTGTATCTTGAGATCCGAGCCTTCTGAAATTGTCCTTAGTTAAGCTAGACTTTACACCATTATAACATAAATCATAGAGACAAAAATCCACAAGGATCTTCGTTCTAAACATATAGGTATTACCTATATAAGGCAAAAGTTCGAATTTATACTGCATCGTATTATTTTAACGTTAAATTTTAATATTAACATGTGTTGCTTGCCCTTTTGCTCCTAACCCCTAATGGAGTAACATCGACAAAAGCCATAGAATTTAAAGGTTACATTTAATTCGAAATACAAACTTGATTTAAACCTTTTTCTGTGACTATAAGGTTCATTTTTGGATACATAATAGTATTGTAAGTATGAATACATTCAGAACAATTTTTTTTAACTACATTATAACTAAATTGTACCTATAGTTACGTACCGATGGTACGATACACCTCCATGAGACAAATTTTTCTTGCCACTATAATTTTTACATGTAAAAATTGAGCATCGAGGCATGGTTTTTATATTTTGCTAAATAAGAAGGAAACGTTTTGTCACTAAACCGCTACGAACCAAACTTAATCGCATATGTCCGTGACGGCTTATAAGTGCCATGCGTCAAACAGATGTAAGACACTTCCCTCTACTTGTCTCTTTTTTCCGTGGTATTAAGTAATCTAGTAGGTAGGTAAGTAATCGCATAATTCGTATTTATACCTAAGTTTAGTGTTCTGTGAATCTTTGGTTCTGTGTGAAGAGTGAAGCTCCAAGAGTTATAGTAATATAATAGTACTACGTAAGACGCACGTTACGACGTACATTAAGACACAGATTAACCACAGATTTTATTTTCTATGGTAGCCGCGTATGAGACAGATATATTTTTACCGTTTTTAATGGATTTTTCCAAATTTAAATTGTGGTAAAAATGGGTAAAAAAAATTATCTATTTTTACCACACTTTTTACTATCTGCTAGCCAAAAAAAATATGGTTAAGGCACAGTCTATAGAGTGAATGAAGTATATAGGTAGGTACTTAGGTACATCTAAGCAGTGTTGCCGTTCGTACGGCAATTGCCATATTGTACGGTAATCAGAATCTTATAAAACGAATTGTTCGATATACGTAATCATGAACATACATTATACCATAATACGAACATACATTATACCATAATTTTAGACACGGTGCGATGGTTGTGACCTATTTTTTGTCAAATCTTATTTAGTCATAACCTACTCCGCCTGTTGTAGTAAATAGTAAAGTCTATTTTTTTTATCAAATACCAAAATTTGCCGACCTAGTTTTGTACGGTGGTATACTATGGTATACGGCAGCTCCTAAATGATCAGCGGCAACACTGCATCTGAGTATGAGTAAGTAGTCTGTGGTCTGCTGTCACTCATGACACTGCTGTATGTCTGTTGAATTAAGAGACAAGACTGATAATAAACTACTAAATACTACTAGATATTGTATTGTACTACCAACATCTAAGTAGTCTGTGTATCTCTAATATCTCTTTTACTCTTCTTAGTCTGTGTTTTGGGTGTTGAAGATTGAAAATATGAAATTGTACACAAAATATAAAATATCTTATATTATATCCAAACTCAGATATTGTGTGAAAATTATTGATCTTTAAATATAAAGTGCTGTGTTGTGTAAGATAGAAATCATAATTATGCAAGAAAATACTCCATTTCTCTTATCGGTACTTCCTCTAGAAAATGATTTTATGCAATTTCAAAAGATCAATCTAACATCAGATGAGGTACGTCGCTATTGTTTTCGTAAATATGTAACGCATTCGCTATATTAATTAAAAGCTTCGTATGGTTAGAGGTTTAAACTTAGTATGAACCCACTAGGGGTTTTCGTACTTAGTGCGAGAAGGAAGGTTGAACTAGCAGACAAAAAATTTCATATACCTACCTACATACAATTTTAAATAGGACTTGGCATTAGCAGTGTTTGAGGTCTGACGTGAAAGCCTATGCTTTGTTATGAAGGTTTAATTTAATATTGATTTATCATAACATCTGCTTCTTAGCAAATATTTAGTTTAAAAAGCCTATATAATGTTAAATGAAGATAAAAATCAACATTTCATTTCTGTATTATCGACTTACTATTTTCAACATAGATCTATGGTGACATTAAAAGAAGGTAACTTGAATTTAGTTATTACTTATTACACTTATCGGAAGGATGGCTGTATGCCAAATATATGATACTTTTATTATTTGGCTGAACAGGAATGAAACCTGATCCAACAGTCACTGCAACCAATTTGATTTATTATAGCTGACCCCTGTTGTTAAATGTTGTCTGCAATTCCAATGGCTATGAAGAACTGTATGAAACTCATGGGTTCTCGAGATCCTTGACTTTTACAGATCTACCTTTTCACCTCTGGGAGGACACAATATAAATTATGTGCCTAGAATTACAGCAGTAATAGATTATGTGATGATAACAATATGAATAGAAGATCTCACACCACGACAACATTAAACAGACTGCTACTTATAATAAAATTTTATTTTCTCCCCATACTTGTTTCTATTGTATATACCATGGATTCCCAAAGTTGATAAGAACCCCTTTTATATGTATTTAAAACTTCTTACTATTTTAGATTACTATTGGGCGTGGAAGATCAAATACAATCATTTTGCCATTAATTTCTGTATCCAGAAATCATTGTATTATTCGAAAAATTTATGACAACTGGACTATTGAAGATCAAAGTACGTTTGGTATTGATATAAATGGAGTTAAACTGGGCAAAGGAAACACAAAAAGGCTTCAAAATGGAGATTTAATTATATTAGAGCCTTCAGAATCATTAATTTTCAAATACTTTAACAATGTCAATGATGATTCACAGCCTGAAACTAAACGGATAAAGTTAAATCCTGATATTAATAAAGACTTTGTTAATGATATGAAAATTAAGTTTGAAGAATCTCAAAATGATGAAATGAGACATATAGCTGAAAAAATTTACAATACACAACAAAGGCAAAGTGTTATCACACAATTGAAGGAGCAGCTAAGTATAGAATATCAGAAAAAACTAGACCATTTAGAATATGACTTTGCCTTACAAATTCACAACCTAAAAGGTGAGAAGCATGAGGTTGAAAGTAGAAAGGCTGCACTGGAGATGGAAAAAGACATGCATCTTACGCTTGTTAAACAAGAAATGGAAACCAAAATAATGGGTCTTATGGTAAAATACAGTTCTTTTTTATTTAATCAATACCTGCTAGTTTGATTAACTGCTTTATTATTTTTTAGGTTTCCACTAATTGTAATTCAAATAATATTGATCCTTCCTACTTCACCAGCTATTTAAAGTTTGGTGTTCATTTATGTTCAAATATCTAAATTTCAAGCTTGCACTATACCATAATTGATAAATTTTCCTATTATAATCATGTTATGATTCCATTATTGTATGATTATAACAACCATATCATAAAGAAATATGTTAAATTTAAATATATAAGTATATACCAGAGTATTAATATAAACATGTTTGAATATCATACAGAATCAAATCAGCCAGCACAATGAGATAGAATCTGAACTGCAAATTGAAAATAAAATTTTAAAAGAAAAATTGCAAAAAGAACGAGAAGAATTTCTCATGGAATTAAGCAGAGAAAATTCTTCAAAACAAGAACTGTTACAAAAGCTAGAAACGAGAATAAAGGAACAAGAGGAAATAAGACATAAAGAGAAACAACAATTAGAGGAGCAACTTCGAGTAGAAGCTGAACAACTCAGAGTTATTAAAGAAAATGTATGTATGCAAATTTGTAAAAAGCTTGAAGCAGCTTATGTATGGCAT
>DWQK01003539.1:0-11440 GCA_018231225.1 Noctuana stator | reverse complement strand
CCATCGGTCCCGGTTGTTATCGACAGATAACAGTCGTTAAACCTGTTCGGAGGCGCTTTGGGCGGTTTGACAACATCCGTCACGGGTTGGCAACTAACCCGTATCTCCACCAATCCGTATTGGAATAGCGTGGTAGAGCATGCTCCAGGACTTTTCCTGTTGTGGAGAGAGACCCGCGCCCAGCAGTGGGACATAAAAAGGATCGAAGGCATTGACCGACTTTAGTGAACTTACACTAAGACTTTGCCTTCAGACTTTAGAAACAAAATTTTCATTTTAATTAATTGTGTAATTTTTTGGCAAATCTACTACATCCTAATGTTTTCGCAATATAAATAACCGAGTACAGACCGACCCAAATATTATAATCTACTTAAATGCTGATGGGCGCTGTTAAGTGACTTGTCTCACTTACATATCTAAGAACAGAAGAATTTCGGGGTAGAATATGAGCGACCAGGGGCTTAGTATTATGAGTGTTGATAGTTAATAAAAACGTAATCAACTTTAGCATCATGCCATACATTGCCAACCTGGTACTGTGCAAAGACGCATTTCAATAACAAAACGAGCAATTAATAGGATCCAATTCTAATTTTATTCTCGCCATATTAACCAAGAGCGCTGTTAGTTTATATACGGACATACGAAACCGAATCGCGTCTTTTGTAAACTATAAAAGCATTAACTATAACTAGAGGCGTAGGAATCCGAGTTTGTTATTTTATTACAATTGTCTCGTAATTGAGTCCTAATCGTCTGTCACTGGCATGTCAATGTTTGATGTTAACAGTTTCAATAATCTTTTAAGTTGTTTATAGATTTAATTATCATAGTATACCATAGATTTGTAACTGTCATCATACTCATAATGTACTGTCTCAGCGGGAGAATCATCGAGCCGAGAGCTACGGTATGTTATATTTTATCTTTAACTCATTGCCAATGGAACCAGGGGCCAAGAGTCGGCTCGGCTAGCGTGTTATCATAACTGCCGGCTGCAGCGAGGGAGTGTCCAGGTTCGTGACTCTTGTATCGATCAACCAAATGTTTTATTCAGCCGTGATACGAAAAGGCCGCTTATTAAAGGTTAGCTTGGAGGGAAGTTAAAACTAGTTGAAACATGTTATGTAGTTTAGAAATGAAGATGTTACTTAAGTGGCAATTTAATTAGTTTTCCGGGCTTTAATTCTCTGTCCAATAATTATCTGTCCACAACACACTTGTCCACTAACCCGTCTCTCCACCAATCCGCATTGGAGCAGCATGATGTAGTATTCTGTAGACCTACCCCAGTTGTTGAGACAAACCCGTGCCCAGAAGTTGGCTATAATAAGGATTACAGACAATGTAATCTCTGTAAATACGAGAGTTGATTCGGATTTTATTTAGTAGAGATGTTTACGTCCATTAGATAAGACATTTTATATACGTAATATACTTTTATATGTTATAGTATATTTATTTTAGCCACATTGCATCACGCTAAATCTTGCTACTTCCGCCCTCTTGATAGCCAGTGAATGTAGAGGATGGACCAGTTAAGCTAAATATGGCACATTGAGATCAAGTCGCCGAGGAGACAGCCGATCCAACAATTACTCTGACACACTTAGTAGAGGACTTCTACCCTGCTAAGGTGCTTTAACAACTGTTTAGCTCTTTTTACTTATAACCATCTTCTTCTAGTTTCTAGAATCTAGTTTGTCCTTTTCGCCAACACTATTTATGGTTTAACGCTTAATCAAATTTTACACAGCGATCAAATATGATACTATACGTATTATAAGGTACTTACGAGTACTTGCTATAACACGCAATTTATTGAAAATAAATCAATTTTAAATAAAAATTTGTCTTTGGAAATTTGTTTTTTTTCGATAAATGATTATGTGTATTAGATAATCTCGCAATAGTGATTTAAAAAATCTAAATTACTAAAACCTAAATTACTAAAAACTATTGCGAGATTATCTAAATGTGGCAAAACTTTTAAGTGTTAAGTTCATAAAATTAAAAGCTGAAATTATATTTGTTTGGAAACATTTACTATGTGTATCCAAAAACTAAAATCAAATATACACGCTAAACTCCTTCATGCGCGAATTCTAAATATTACTAGGTACATTATATGCCAATCTTTTAGAGCAAATATGCTTAAAGTAATAGGGCAGGTAAAAGCCCCAAGCCCATGTGGATAAACATAAATTTTTCCTTCCTTTTTTTCCAACTGAGCGAAGAGCAGTACAAAATCTCATACTGTTATTTAGGTTAATTCCATTTTATGTTTTTGATAGGCGTTTGTCCTCAGGGCTACGGCTTTGACTGTGATTCTGTCCTTATATTCTTCATTTTACCATCCCACGATCTAAAAAAAGATGTTTTACGCTCAAAACTTAGTAAATTCCTAGATTTAAGAAGGTTCAAGGTTAAATAAATGAGTATCCAGATTATCAGCCCTGTAGTTGCGGAGTAGTGACTGCGTAAAATGTGACTAAAAGGAATGACTAAATCTTTAAGAGTTGAGAGCTCGGCAACCATTAAACCCGGGAAGAAGAACGGTGTGAGTGGCCGCTCATTTCATGCTCTCTAGTAAATAAATAAATCTTTCTTTTATTCAATCAATCTAATGTCATATACCTACTCTAAAACATTAACTATTCCAAATGTTGGACCAAAATAAAAGACCTTCTTATAGAACTTTTTCAGTCCCGCATAAGTAATTCCCAATTAATTTCCACCAGGTAGACTTTGTTTTGACTACTGGTGGTTTTTTTTTTTACATCAAGTATGTTGTAAGATGAAGTCAGGGACAAAACTAGACACAAAAAATATGACGCCAGCGATAAAAGTATTAACGAGACCGCACCTAACTCCGAAAATAACCAGCACAATTGGATATAATCGCGCCACCCCGCTCATCTTCCACTTTATTGCACGTTTCATTCTCATAAATTGGCATTTACATCTCCTAAAACTCTTGGTGGTTTTAGCAGGGAAAATATATTCATATATTATTTTAAAAATTTTCAAATTGTCACATTGTCCGTATTATAAATTAATTATTACTTGCTCTTCTGTGAAGGAAACATCGTGACAAAACCTTAAAGCCTGAGACTTCTACATAACACTCTCGAATGGCATGTGAAGTCTACCATCCCGCACTTGACCAGAGTGATTGATTGCGGCCTGAATCCTTCACATACTGAAGAGGAATCCCGTGCTTAGTATTGGGACAGTGTTCCTTTGATGAGGCAGTTAGTCAATAATTGTAGCCAACTTGAAGACCATAATTCAATTCGGTCAGAACTTGACAAAGTTCACTGTAACTAAAGAATCAAGAGCATTAGGTATGTAGACTGGCGGAAAATATGGATTAAATGATGATTGTGAGCTAACAAGTCCACGATCACTTAAGATGGACCATTAAGGAGCATCTCAGCCAACCCACACCAATAGTTTCTCTCACCTAAGAATTGCTAGAATAATATCGCTCTATTTAATATAAACTGCATTAGCTCAAACTTCAGGGCTTTTAAGATCGGGTATTTTATAAATTTTAGCCCGGGAATGTTAAGACCTTTTTTGTAACGGGTGGTTGGGAACCTTCAAAACAGATAATCGAATTAGACACCATTTTGGCTAAGATACTAAGATAAGTTGGCTTTTAATAACGTAATTTATATATGAAATGTGGAACGTAGGTATTTTAATGTAAAAAGGAAGTAATTGCACATTGTAACCGTTATTCTTCTTTTATCCAGACAGAACTAAATTTCTAATGGAGTACCAACTATCTTGATCTTCATGCATCATTACGAGTCTCATTAAAAGTATCAGATATCTTATACTTATGCCCACTAGTTAGATAAGTGTGTGTATTCAGTTGTTGCAATATATCGGGTGGAGAAGAAAAAATAAATGTAACACGGAGATTTAGAAATTAAAGAAAGTTTATTTTTTATTTAAAAATGCATAAAGGTGATACGTATATTCTCGTACTCAAAGCTTAGGGCCATTTTCTGTTTCATTACTCTATCAGTTCCGTGGTGAAAAATAATCCTTTTTAAGGGTTCCATGAAATCTTTATTCCAGCCGTCTCTGAGTGGTTTTTATTGACTGTAAACACTTTCGTTTGTAGTTGGTGCATTGCAGTCATATGGGATTCAGGTTAAGTGCCGTACGTAATAAAGTTTATTGTTGGGTACTGATGTGCGTTTTAGAAATAGGTACCTACCTATGTTCATTTCTAGCCATATGAGCTTTCGGTATTTAAGAAATACTTAGACCAATTGTTAAGGAATGGAGAAACCAATTGATAGTGATATGAATCATAGTCGGTAGGTAAGTAGGTATTAGGTCTACTATCCACGGAAGCGTAGCGACATCCTTACATCTTTCTCCCTCAGTTCAATAGAAAGTATTTTAATTTATTTCTTTATTATTTTATTTTCGAATTTGTGCACCGAATATACTATAGACGGTTTGTGCAACGAATAAGTGTCAAAGTCTTTAAATATTTCCTCAGATCGTTAAATTGCGACGGAGACTGATTTAACAACTGACGGGAGCTCATGAGGAAACACCTCACGGTGTTCACCATAACAGTCTAAAACGGTCGTTCGAACGGTCGATCGTTCCCAAATAATATACCTACCTAAGTTAAGCCGTTCGTAATTACAAAAATATGTAAAGCTCACAAGTAATTTAATGTTAAAACTTTTTTATAATACATACCTACAGAAGATAAGCGTAGATGAAAATGACAATGAGGCTGGTAGTAGCGACAAAAACATCCATGACGTTATTTTTTAAACACGCATGTCGGAATTGGTCATTGTCGTTTCAATTTAAAACAATAATTGTCGCGCTCTAGTGAGTGAAATACGAGTTATGTATGGATCAGCAGTCACATTGGCGTGGCGACTAGCCGCATTAGAAAATTTAGTACATACAGTATACAACATAGTATTAAAAAGGTTATCCTAATGGATGTTATCATAACATTCTATTCTATTTATCATTTAACTTATCAGTTTATAAACTGTTAGAAAACCATTTACAAATTAACGCATCATTTTTCAAAAGTAACGTGTTCCAACTTTAAGTTGGCACAAATCTACCCTTGGAATTTAATTACTTTTGTAAATAATAAGGAAAAAGTTTAAGTGTCGTGTCCGAGAGGCATAAAATAAATGGATTGAACAGTGACCGGCCTACCGTTACGTTGAGTCTGAGTTTGATTCTCGTATGCCTCCCTATTTTTTTGCTTATTCTATGTGCAAAGTAATAAATTTCATCATTACTTCAGTATACTCGTACCTATTATTACTCTAACACTAGAAGAGTCTGTGGGGGCAGCCACTGGCGTAGTAGGTGTAAGTGTATGATAGGTAGGTGGAAGAGGTAGAACGCAGTCAGGTTTTTAGTCGGTTGGAGTCCTACGCAGCCTTACGGGGCCTTGTGATGGAAAGTACTCATCTTCTTCCCAAGGGGAACTTGGGTTCTTCCCAAAAGCCAGATAAAAATTATTGCATCCCACCTTCTCATATTTAAAAGAGATCCGTTCCCAGTGGAAAATGGTGAATTGACGGTGATGATGATGGATTAAAAAAACTTATTTTCCACAGCTGAATCCGCACGTGAACGACTTTCAGCGACGTTACGTAAGCGAAGTCAGGCGATGTAGCGAAATGGAGCGCAAGCTACGCTGGGTGGGCGGCGAGCTACCAGAGCCTCCACCGCCGCCTAAGCCTTCGCCGAGAGTGTTAAGCCCTCGTGAGATCAATATTTTGGAGGTAACTGAGTAATTGTTGTTAACATAATTAGTAGGTGGTAAAGTTTACAAAGATCTTCCGGGAAGGTACCAACGCTGCCCTAAAGGTGAAACAAGTCTTTTAGCAAGTAGGTAATTGTGTTTCGGTTGGGGAGGATTGCTGCCGGATACACTATATTTGAGGCGACCATCTTAGTCCTCATAAGTAGCAACGCCTCCACCCACACAGATAGGACTTCACCCCTATTTGCGGTTAGACGCTGATTTCCATGGGTTGCAGTGACTTCCTGCTTAATATCAGGCAGGTGGCCTGCAGGTTCAATTTCTATTCATAAACGATAAAAAAATTATATATAAATGCTTTATACTATTTAAGGGCCATCTATTGGTGGTTCTTGAGAGAATGATGTGAAGTTCGCGAAAGGTCGACAGCAAGCACTACATAAAACAGTTGCCTGCAAAAGAGGATTTTAGATCAAAGTCATTGGAACGATATAGTCCGTGACATTCTATAGGCAATTGATGCACTCTCAATGGAGTTTAACATTAAATTTAATTATTCTTCTTAAAGGAGAGAATAGACTACATCGAGTCAGAAATCCAGGAGATAACACGAAATGCCCAAAATCTGAAAACAGACTATTTGTCACTGAAAGAGCTAAAGCTTCTGATAGAGAAGACACAGCTGTTCTTCCAAGACCACAGCGCTCACAGAAAGATATCTGCTTCGGTTCAGATTTATAACAACGAAGGTGCGTTGGGCCATCTCGGATTCATTGCTGGAGTGGTGGCCACTCCAAAAGTGCCGTCATTCGAGAGAATGCTCTGGAGAATATCACATGGAAACATTTTCTTCAAACAAGCGCAGATAGACGAACCCCTTAAAGATCCTGTCACGGTATGTTTGTAACTTATTGGATTTTTGTCAGCATATTGTATTTTTTCCATTTTGGATGGAGACAGAAAGAAAGAGTGTTAGCAGATAGACGTCGAGGGTTCCGGCCAATTCCCCGAGTACTGGTTTATTGTGTAGAACTGGATCACTCGGGATCACCTATTTATTTGATACTGATACTAAACTTGTTGATTAGGATTTTTCTTTTAAGCAACAAGCAAGTACCTATAAATGTATTTGTCGACCCATGTGGCGTACTGGTTACCATGTCGGTTCACCATTCGAATGGTCCTGCGATCGATTCCCAACGAGGCAGAAATTTAAATAATGAATTAACATTTCTGTTCCTAATCTGGTTGTTTGTGTAATTGACTTATATGTCCATTTGAGCTTTTTTTTGTCGTGTTTTAATAACTATCATTGGAAAGCTTAATTACGTATAAGCGTATGTTTTGAGTCCTTACCGTCATTAAAAATCAATCAGTGTATTGAAATCCAGGCCAGGTGATTATTGATAAATACTTTGTCAATTTCTTTTGTAATGAAAATGATGTAGGTACGTGATAAGTGACGCGATAAGATAAAATTTAAAAAAAGTCTTTTTAGTTAAAATAAATAAAAAATGACTGTTTAGGCATCGACAAACATACCAATCAGAGATATTTGTCAATTAAGTGTAATTAACGATTATTAAGTTGTTAGATGATATAGCAAAAAATAATAATTCGTAGCTGAATAAATTATATACGAAATAAAATGAGTTACTTAGTATAACTTCTTCCATTAAATTTTGGTGATGGTTTTGGCAACGTTTGTGTAGATATATATAAAAATAACAATAGAGTTTTTTTAACAACGCAACGCTGCTAAATGTAATTTGAAAAAGTCACATTAAATTAAAATTTGGCTAGCTTCTGAGAAAGGATCTAGTGAATTTACTCGCAATTCCTGAACAATACTTTATAACAGCAAATGTGATGGTTTTATCCTAATATTTTTTATTTATTTACTCTTTTTCTACATAAATTACTGTGGTCTATAAGGCTAGCTCAATGGCTGATGGCATTCTCTCCCAGTGAACTCTGTTATTTTTCATAGCACTCTACGTATGTTTATTATTTCTTTGTTCCAAGTAATGGCGGGTCGTCAACCCTAGTTTTAATATTGATTTTCCCAGTCTGTTAACCGCCGTAACGGGTTGTACGAAGTAGAGTAGAAAATGAATCGATTGTTAAGGGTTTATTGTGTGTACCAACTTTGTGCAATCGTTGTTCTATGCATGTTAAACGGTTGTGACCGTGCTGTGTAACCTATGCTTTTGTTTTAGTGCGCCATGTGCTCATAGACAAATGCATCTTTTCTTTTTAATTCAATTTGAAATATTTAATTTATTGTTTTGGCATTTTTGTTTAAAATAACGCCGTCTATTTATATATATTTTTTTTCAATTCGAGAGGGAAATTACCAACAAGTTTCTTTAATCGACTACAAAATGCCTGTTAATTTCACAAATTAAAAAATAAATACCGTGAAACGCTCTAGCGACCACTTCAACTAGTATCGTTCAAAACATATAGGAAAATTTCAAACTTATCATTTTATGTTTGATTTGTTTGGTTGTCTGTTTGAAGTAGACCAAAGAATGTCGTTTAAGTACGTGCACAACAGCATGTGTGTTTGATATCAAGATATTGAATGTTTATAAGTAAATATCAATTACGCAATCGTGATTTTTCCAGTTGAGGATATTGATATCTCACTTGCCTGCAACCCTCTATGTGGCTCCCTACTGGATATTCCATACAGAAGGATACACGTATAAAAAAACTTGTATCATTTCAGGGTCACGAGCTCCAGAAGACGGTCTTCGTTGTATTCTTCCACGGAGAGCAGATCAAATTGCGCGTGAAGAAGGTTTGCCATGGCTTCCAAGCGACCCTGTACCACTGCCCTGCTACGTACAAGGAACAGCAGGATATGATGGGCGGAGTGGAATCCAGGATAAGGGATTTAGAAATAGTATGTGTTCCGTTCTTTCTTTTATTTTTATCTTTAACTAGTTGCCCGTTCCGGCTTCGCACGGGTGTACTGATGAAGAACTATGCCATCCAAATGTTGCGTACGCTGTTTTATTTTCATACAAAAGTTGTCCCGACCATAAAAAACACAACAAAAAAAGAATTATCAATTTGGTGCACTCATTGTGAAGTTTGTACGCGCATACAAACATTTCGGCAATTAATTTTTATTTAAACTAGTTTACCCGACTGAAGTCGTTCTGTCCAAATCAAGAAAAAATACTTGATAAATTTAATTAGTAAAATGTATCCACCCTTCGCCACTACAACGCGCAATGGCGTAAAAAAATCGGCGCTTAAATGAGGTTAATGTCCATAGGTTAATTACTCAAATGATTGTAACAATTAATTTCTTACATCAAATTGAATTTCAGTTTCTAGCACGAGTAGTAGGTAGGATGGGCGCCTACCTTCTACTGAGTAATTGTTGTTAAGTTAAAGCGTTCCCACGAGGATAATGTACTCGCATTTTAATATGACTGGAACACGACGAATTAACCAAATGTACGGAAGTCAGGGTCACAAAAGTTAATAACTTCTTATGTAGTAAATTATTAATTTTTTTTTTTTTTATTAAGTCTTCAAGCATACCAATAGTTGGATGTGACAACTAATTTTGCAATACGGAAATAATACACAATTATTATTGGAGACACGTACCTACAGGGAATCAAACCCGGACCCAATCAAAAACTCAATCTCTGAGCTCCCACTTAATACTTACATACCATTAGCTCAATTTTAGAATAATGAAGTAAATTGAAGTGACTCTGACTTTAAGCACTTTTTAACCTGAACATCAAATACTTTTTATTTTATTTATTTATTTGCTTAACAATACATTGCATTACATGTTACCTTATTAGGCCAAGCAAGCAGAAGATGACGTGACATTAGTTATAAAAATAATTGGTACAATTTACTTCACAGGTTCTAGAGCAAACAGAACAGCACAGACGTTTAGTCCTTACCAATATAGCCAGAGACATCAGCACTTGGATGGTGGCTGTGAGGAAGGAGAAGGCGATCTACCACACCCTAAACATGTTCAGTATGGACATCGTGAAGAAGTGTCTCATAGCAGAGTGCTGGGTGCCGCGACGGGATCTGCACATCCTGCAGAAAGCGTTGGATGATGGAGTCGTAAGTTCCTTAGATAAATTATTTCCAATCTTTCTTTACAAAATGAAGTTGCTTTCGGTGTATTTTTACTGAAGCCTTACATCTACAGCCATCGCTTTCTTCTGTTAAACTAATAACATTTACTGATTTTGGGGCGGTATAAAGTTCGCCGCGTCAGCTAGTATATCATAAATCTGTAACAATAATATAAAGCTGAAGAGTTTATTTGTTTGATTGTTTGTTTGAATGCTATAATATCAACAAATACCGATTTATAAAATTCTTTTAGCGTAAGATAGTCCATTTATCGAGGAAGACTAAAGACTATCAAGCGTTACATTGCAATATGGCAGTCATCATATTTCTAGATAAAAAAAAGTATTTATTTTGTCCTCTTCAGAAAGCAAGTGGGAGCCCGATACCCTCAATCCTTCACCACGTGCCAACGCATGAGATACCGCCAACTTTTAACCGCACCAATAAGTTCACAAGAGGCTTTCAGAACCTCATAGATTCCTACGGAATCGCTAGCTACAGAGAAGTTAATCCTGGTTAGTAAACAGTAAATTTTCTAGTGATGTAATAGGTATTATAAGTCTAGAGGAATACATAACATTTGAGGCGACCGTCTTAGTCCTCGTGAATAGCGACGCCTCCAAGTATGATCTTAGATAGGACGAATCTCCTACTTGAGGTTGGCCGTGAATGTTCATCCATGGGTTGCAGTGACTACTTAACATTAGTTGCTCGTTTGCTACTCATAAACGATAAAAAACAACAGAGGTTCAACAAAAAGTGACATAGTGTAACAAAATAGTGCGACTAAGATTGATGAAGAGAATTGTCAAAAATCACGAAATTCGATTGATTGAACTTACTTAGAAGCCCTATTTTTGGGATGAATTTATGGACCGACTTTTTTTTTCAGCGTTGTACACAATAATAACATTCCCGTTTCTCTTCGCTGTCATGTTCGGCGATTTGGGACACGGCATCATAATGACTCTGTTCGCGGCTATTACTGTGATCTTCGAGAAGAAGTTATCAAAGAACAAGACTGACAACGAAATATGGAACATTTTCTTCGGAGGCCGCTACATTATACTGCTTATGGGATTGTTTTCTATGTACACCGGGTTAATTTACAACGACATATTTTCCAAATCTTTAAACATATTTGGCAGCAGTTGGAGAAACGTATACGATTTGAAAACTCTGAATAGTAGTGGCAAGGACACCTTTGACTTAGATCCTGCTGAAGCATATACTGGCCTTCCTTACCCGTTTGGACTTGATCCCGCTTGGCAGGTATGTATATCTTGGGAAACCTTAAAAATAAAATAATGTAGGTAGACAAGTCACTAATAAAATTTAATCGGAAATAATAATAAAAGGAAATAATGGAATCCACAGAAAAATTAAATCTGTACAAAATTTTTGTAGAATTAAGTCATTTGGTGATGTAGGTATACTTAAAAGCCATTGATAGTAGATAATCTATACTAATATATAAAGCTGAAGAGTTTGTTTGTTTGTTTGTTTGTTTGAACGCGCTAATCTCTGGAACTA
>DWQK01003538.1:0-11440 GCA_018231225.1 Noctuana stator | reverse complement strand
ACGTTTTTGTTTTACTAAATTTTGTGCATAACGAAACGAAGCTTATCGTTACATGTATTAAAAATAATAGGGTAGGAAGCATTTGCTGAGGTGATTTAATAAAATATCGAGTTTTCTTTAGAGCTCTAAAGAAAACTCTATATAGAGGAAATTTACTACCTTACAGATGTGAAAACATTTTCAACTACGTGCTCTAACGTAGTTTCTTTTAACTATGACGACTGTGTAATTTTTGCAGTACGGTGCTTTGAATAAACAATCCTTTTTCTTAAATTATAATTGCTGGATTTACTAAGACTATATCACACGGTTTAATCTTAAATTTTTTTAATAAACTAATTAAGACAACAAAAGTAACTTAAGATAATGATAAAAATATACAGATTTTGAACCAGTTTCGTTCGAATAAGAGACCTAGTTCTTAACCACTATGCTATTATCGCCTTTGGGTACCTACAATTGAACTTAACAGTTTGTGTGCTTGTAATATCATAAACCTACTTTAAATATAGGTAACTATGAAATCCAAGGACCAACACCACTAAGTCTAACGAGTTCTTAGGATTAAAAACATTTTTGACCAAAAAATATCCATAAAACCCGCCAAGTTGCGTCGTTGCTGACAAATATTTTTAGTTAAAATTTACGTGTCGAGCAAACGAAGCGTCGTCGTTTTACTAAATCCGACATTTTCATCAAACCTTTTCATAAACGTACCACGAAAATCCTACGGGAATAAAAACTGGCTATAAAAATAGTACATAAGAAATATTAATAATAATAAAGTTAAATGAACAAATAATTAATTAGTATGAAAATAATAACGACTGAGAAAAAGAAAAAAGAAAAAATTATACCTAGTTTAAATAGTTTATTATGCCGATGTCACAGAGGCTCCTGTTTGTTTTGCTAACCAAATTACTGTTTATATTAATGTTGTATTGATAGAATTAAAAAAATTAAGTTTATGTTAACCTGAAACTAGAATTGACTTTGCGCCTTTTGCACTTACTTGCTTGTTTATTGTTCTTTTTTTATTCTTATGTTTGTGTGCCTGCTATTAAGACTGACTTAATACCCAGTGGTATTCTTGTTATTATTCAAGTTCTATTTAGTCTAACAATAAAGTTGAATAAATAATATGCAGATAAACAGTTTTCCTGAGGGCCTAGACAAGCTGTCTTTCAATTTGTGTAACGCTAATTGATTGATATAAAATGTATGGGATTAACGTTATAGTTAGGCAAACTGTCAAAGCTTACGTAAGTACGCTTTACAGCTCCTTGTGCCTGTATCGGGATTGCTACATTCACATTGTCAGAAGAACATTCCAACATTTCCAACTTCTCTGATGTGACAACATTTCGTATCCATTCACACATTCCTTGCTCGACTCGCTGTGCGCTTGTTTAGTAAATTCATATTTGTAATACACTTAAGGCATTTGAGTTGGATGTAATCTTCCACCAAATAAAGCAATGACAAATCTGCGAAACGGAACGGATTTCGTAAACTCCCAAGTCGTTTGTCTTTCGTAGTTGGTTCAGTTTGGATTCTCAACAATGTACAGAGTTCTTGCTATGGAATTTCTTACTAAGTAATCGCCAAGTTTAGTAAGTACGAAGTATCTACGCCCAATTTATAGTCTGTCAACGGTAGTTCAATATTTAATTTAAATGTCTTCAAATTCCTTGTAGCAAGAGGCGACCATAAAATGCTTCCGATATTATGGTCTGTTAAAGTGGGACATCGATCTATCTCGTGTAATTTACGATAGTTTACGCACAGATTTACTGATAGAAACATAGATTCTAGTGAATCGCGCCTTAGGTAATGTAAGAAACTACACATAGCTAACTAAACTTCAACAAAACAAGACGTTAACTTCAAAATTACGCGCTACATTGAAAAAAGTAAAAGCCATGTTAGACCTCAACACTCCCAACTAACCACTTTCTTATTAAAATACCTTATACCCTAGCGATAAGTTATAACTTCTGTAAATTAAATACACTCATAACCTTAAAGTGGTCTATTTAATAGGTCATTGTTTCGGACAAATTAAATTATTCTGATGAAATATTCGTAGTTACTGTCTTCACAAGTTATTAATATTAACAAAGATACAATGAATTTATCGAGCAAATTAAATTTATATTCATTTGTACAATCCTCGTCGGCTCTTAATATTTACCTGTCCGGAATCCAATTGCTCAAATTTTAATATCATTGTTAAAGAAATTATTTCCATGGTTCATCGGAGTATCCGACAAAGTATTACAACCATTGCTATTGTTATACGCACCTAAATGGAATTTTAATATTGATAAAAAAGAATTTTGCTTAACATTCATCAGCATTCATTAGTCATTGTTATAGTATAAAAGTAATTTTTATCGACTTGTAAAAGAAATTAACTCGTTAATTGTATCTGATTTGTTAAATATATAAAAACATATTTGTTAAATATGTTTGAATTATTTATTTTTGAAATCGATTTAATTACTATAAATACCGTTTTTATTTCCCAAGTTTTAGACTTAGATTTTGAGAGTTTTTCTATACACAGGACACTCGCAGCTCGTATCAAAAAGCCAGGCTGTCACACTCGCAGGTTTTACCAAATATATTTTTAAAAAACAAGATGTCATTTTATTACACCGATCTCATGCCAAGCCATTTTTCTCCCCCAATGTTATTTATGAACGAGTAACAACGCTTGTATGAAAATCGTAAGTTTATAACACTGAAATAAAAGTTTCCAAGTTTATAGCCTCGCGCTCCAGTCGCTGAAATGTTGACAAATGACAGCTGGGTATTACTTGGCGGGAATATGAAGAAAACTACGCGTCCTCACAAATTACAGCGCGCTGACAAATGCCTCCGTAGATGACCTGCGATTTATTCCACCACCGCGAAGCTATTTAGCGAACAGCCGAAATAAGACCCGCGGATGAAGCGGAAGAAATATTGTGCCTTTATAAGCCTAGCACTGCTATTAATAAGGAAGGAGATACTGCGCAAAATAATGCTACGATATAGTGAATGTTGGGGTTTTGTTTATGTAATTTTCAAGTTCTTTTTGTTGTTTGCTGCCTACTCGTATCCTACATAAATTTCAGGCAATCGAACAGTATTTTTATTGCTGATTTTTTTCATGAAAATATTTGACGTGATTGTTTAAATTAACATTATCTTTTTGTTTATAAATCGATTAAAAAATAATAAACACTGAATATTAAGAAAAATCTTTCCTAATTGGTTATGCCGTTTCTGAAATTATACGATCAATTTATAAGTACAAACTACAAAGTGTTCGCGAAGACAAGATTTCGAATTTATATTGTAATTACATAAATTATTATTGTCTCAGCTTCAAAGTAATTTATTGACTTCAACTGCAGGTTGCGAGCTCCGGTTGGTTTAATTAAAGCATTGTGCCACGTAAGAACTAATAAGGTTCACGTATAAGTTGAACATATTCTATCTGTCTCGGAGAATTTAACAATGTTTGCATAATATTATTTATTAATAGTTCATGTACTGTAACAAATTCTTTGAAGTAGTAAAGATTATAAATATATATAATTGAGATTTAAAAAACAAAGCTGGGACAGTTACGAGTATTTACATTATTTACAACTCGAGAACGGCTGGGGAAAAGAATAAAAAAATTATATCTAGGTACTTCTTTGGATATGAATAACATTATTTAATATTATACTTATATTTAATCTATAGGTATAGTTTAAATAGTTTACTTATACGTATAAAAATATTAGACTTGAAAAAATCGACTTATCCAACGCAATGTAAGACTGCCCCAATGAGAGAATGAAAACCCTGATTTAAAGTCCATAGTAGATTGTAGACACAAAACCCTTGTTTTCCCCTTGGAGAATTGACTTCAGAGTTTGTTACGTTATAAAAAGGGGATTTTGTATATTATGTTCTGAAAGGGCATGGGTTACATATCCCCTAAAGGAGATAAATATTTTATGTCATAATTCACCCGCTGCTATAAAAAGGGTGCTCTCACATCGCCGCTCGCAAATGTTACTCACGAAACTACGAGAAATATAGTATGACATCCAAAAGTAAATATTTAAAAGTTCAATGCATACAAATAAGTTCACAAAACTGTATTTTTCACTTAACGGAATTGGGATTTTAAGGTATAGTTATTATGTTCTGAATTTAATATTTTAAATAAAGGCTTTATTTAAAAAATAAAATACCACACATCTTAGAGTATCTGTATGGATCTATTATGAGTTAATCTAAGCCAAACACCGCCCCATAAAATGATTTTAATACATTTTGAATTATAGTTGTATGACTGCGATGTAACATAATAGCATTAATAACATGTAAATTATTGATTATTCGTTGAATATTGGTAAAATGATCGGTTTAACAACAAATCGACATTATCTGAACACACCGCAATGTTTGCAGCGCAAATAGTAAATACCGATTTGGTGGCTGTTTCGTTTATACAAAATGTTTTATCACGAACCGTGACATATTGTAGGAACGGTTTGCAATAACGTTTATAATAATCACATGCTCATATTAAACTACTTACATTAAAAAAATGTTTTAAAGATTGTATGGAGAAATGGCGTTTCCTCCCAGGACATAAGGCACATAGGTTTTAAAAAACCAAAAATGTAACTTCATAAAACAGAACTTAATTAATTTATTATTCAATTCTCATTAGTCACAAAACTCGTACAGATTTGACATAAACGAATTCCGGCCGACCATTAGCACATTCCTTTGCAGACAGCGGCGCAAATTACATGCAATTTGCAAAACAGTTTCACCGCGACCGAAACTTTCCTACATTTGATATTTCTGAACATCATGTTTAGTTCACTTCAACACTACAGTCTACAGTTTCCACTGTGCAGCGGTCGGAAGCCACGGCTACTGAATTTAGAGTAACAGAAAGTAAGCATTCTCTCATTGGAGAGTGTAAAATTTTGATGTTTATTAAGTAGGTACTTGTTCTAGTTCTAAGCAAGTTCGCATTTACTGTCTGCGAAACTATTTTCGCTAGATGATTGTAGTGTGTAACTAGACTATATTAGCATTATAATTGTAGCAATTGCGGAGAAGCAGAGAATAGTGACGCCTGAATGCGATATTATGTTCTTCAACTAATTGTTTCGGAGTTTCTCAGGCATCTATCTATGTTCGTCTTGTGATTTGATGTATGTACAAGTTTGTACGTCGGGTTGTAAGGAGATACCTACTTACGCAAAACTATGTATATATCTAACACAACGGTACTGTGGGCTTAGTACGAGTTTTGATAGTTTAGAAAAACACGATCGAGCTAACTATCACGCCATACATTGCAAATCTCGTACAGCACAAAGTTGCATTTCAATAAGAAAACGAGCAATGAACACGGTACACTTTTAGTTCTCCTCGCACTCACTAGGGGCGCTGCTAGTAGATGTATGGGCCAAACCGAAACCTAGTTTACAGTAAACTATAAAAACTTGTACT
Source organism: Noctuana stator (assembly GCA_018231225.1). NCBI lineage: Eukaryota > Metazoa > Arthropoda > Insecta > Lepidoptera > Hesperiidae > Noctuana > Noctuana stator. The sequence goes on along the minus strand of DWQK01003538.1, from coordinate 5,920 downwards.
AGGCCCTCTGAGCATTTTTACTTACCGTATATCGGATAGAAAGATAGTATTATGTACATGGAAAATATATGAGCATCCAATAACAGTAAATTTTTTATTGTATTCTTCTACCACCTCCTCTTAAACTGATTTTACTTAATTTTTCATATTTAAAATTAGTAACTGTACTTTGTTATTACAATTGCAATCTCCTTTGAGCAGTCATGAAATTCATAATAGTACCGTGTATTTATGATGATATACCCTCAACAGTATTTATCGTAAATTAGTTATGAAGTCCTTATCCAGGTTAATAGTTGCTACTTAATAGTTGAATGGTAGAAATAATCATGAGAGAAAAAATCGTTTTATACGACTTTCTACTTATTGTTTCAGATTCTTTTACAAATAATTAGTTTATCCGAAGCGCGCATAGGATCGCTGTTAGTGTGCGATCACATAGTGTGTTAGTTTATGCTTCCATAATTTAAATTCATTTTCACAATTACAAGACGCTAACACAGTTAGGAACGCGGCGTTTTATACGCTGTCTCTCTGTAAATCCTTTCGGCAGTTCCTTCGCCGATTTATTGGCTTCCTAAACAAATAAGCCATATTGACGACGGTTTATTGGGCAAACTCGTAAAATAAGGCCTTTTATAGACAAACACGGTGCGGATTGGAACATATTCTTGGCGTCATGTGTGTACCTAATGAAGTTGCATATTAATGAAATAGTATACCGTCACTTCAGGTTTAGGTTTAAAGACATTTTATTCTCATAAAGGCTTACCTTAGTCACTTACAAGAGAACATTAAAAAGTATAACAAAATTTTAATTCGTTATGTTCGTCACAGGTATTACAGTACTCAATCATTCGTCTATTTTGTGTGATTTCTTAACACGTATTCTTTTAATTATGTTTTGAATGTGTTAATTGAGTGTTCCGTGCTTCGGAGGGCACGTTGAGCCGTCAGTCCCGGTTGCTATCGTCAGATAACAGTCGTTAAACCTAGTCGGAGGCCCTTTGGGCGGTTTGACAACATCCGACACGGGTTGACCACTAACCCGTATCTCCACCAATCCGCATTGGAGCGGCGTGGTGGAGTATGCTCCAGGCCTTCCCCGGTTGGGGAGAGACCCGTGCCCAGCAGTGGGACATAAAAAGGGTTGAAGGCAATCGAGCATGCACTTGAGTGGTGACTGCAATGCATTGCAGTAACTACTTGGACACCGAAATCCTCAAATAGTTTCAAAGCCTACGAACATAACGTGAAAAGATCAAGTAATAAATAAGAGGTAGTTTGTAGGTACCTACCTATCTAAGGCAACTATGAATTGTAAGCAAACTGTCAATAACAATTGCAGAGAAATTTTACTTGCTGTCGAATTGTGTAACTGTTAGCAAATGAAACTCAATATGACCTTTCATTGCTGCTATTACACTCATATGAGTATTAAATTGCTGTCAATCGAAGCACGTACAATCGCCGACTTATAATTTGTATGTCGACGTGACTGAAGGCCTCAGCTTTCAAAGGCTCTTCTGATTGTTCCCATGGAATCTCCGTGAGCTTTACCTAAGGAGAATTTATGGATCCCAATAAACGAATGCTTTATTAAGTTCGTAACTATAACTTTCTATCTAAAAATATATCTATTGAAAAAAATTCATATTATTGTAAACATGCTACTTACGAGTACTACTAAATTTTAAATTTGGAATATTTATTTATATATATTTATGTAGATACCATCATTACTTATACTGTAGCAACTTCTATAGACACTTATCACAAAGTATATCAATGTATATACGTAGTACGTAGTTTATATTCTGTCTCTCCGTAAGTATCGCCACAATTTCTCCCCGCCACATCAAGCACTTCTAACCAGAACTATTGTGGATTGTTTCAAAAGCTCAGCTAAGCGTTCAGGTCGATCTGATCAGCGCAAGGCGTTCCACTCGGCTGAAATATTGCCACTTCCCCTTGTTACTGAGGCTAGCCGCTGTGACGGGAGCCTTTATCTAAGCTAGATTTAAATCTTGAACCTATTGTTTTACGACTTACACAATGTTAAATACTTACATAGGTACGTACAAATCACTTAGCTGCTACGAGTATTTTAAAGCTCAAAGGAAGCTACGATGTTATTTATTTGAGTTTATTTGTAACTAGCTGTTGCCCGCGACTGTGTCTGCGCATGATTAGTATTTCAATTCACTTACTATCTTTATAAATCCTGATGTATAAGCTACGAGTATATTATTGTAAGTTTCATTAAAATCTATTCTATCTGTGCCCCCCAGTCTCACCTAACGCTTGACAGCATATAGCCTTCCTAGATAAATGGACTATCTTACACTAAGAGAATATTTCAAATCGGTCCAGTAGTTCCTGAGATTAGAGCCTTCAAACAAACAATCAAATTAACAAACTCTTCAGCTTTATATTACTAGTATAGATGTTTTTAAATGTTAAGACAAGACTTAGGGAACTAAACATAACAAAACATAATTATGTATGTATACTTAAAACTGTAACTAAATATGAGGTGACCATTTGCATAGAACACTCGTAGGTTGCAAAACGTTTATTTTCAATGCTTAATTTAGTAAATTATAATTGAAAATTTCACAAAATATTTTCACATAATATTTAATATTTTAAACATACATTACTAAATGACCTGACAGTTGGACGTAACGACGCATTGCCAACTCGCAATGAATCAACAGCGCACTACACTCGTAAATAAACGCCAATATACCCTAATTGGTCTGTAAATATCTTTTCAAATGAATATTAATACCTCTTCAGAACGTGAGCGGTCGTCGTGATTATTTAAAAATTATTTGTGGACCCTCATACATTTAAGTAAAGGCCACGGCGGTTATTTAGATATTTTCATAAAATGTTACCAATAAGTTACCTATAGGAAATTGTTATGATAATTAAAATTTTACAGGAAGTCGATGATGAACTAGCAGATAGGTTAGACCTGAGTGAGAAGACCGAATCAAATGAACGAATTGAGATAATAAATTATAAGAATTTATAACTTGTACTAAACTTATTAACGCCCAGAGTCTGATAATACCTTAAACTCTTCAAAAGGCATTAATGAGGCAAGCAGTGCATTTCGCATTTCTTCATTCTTCTTTTGATATTTGGATTTATGACGCTCGTTTTAAAAAAAATCAGGAATGCCATTCAAGTTATATACCTACCTATTGAAGTTTGCAAACTACCTTATTTAAATATTCCACACATTTAAATTATTGGATTAATAAATATTTATTTTGCTGTATCTATTGATTTTGTCTTCGAAAAGTTTCCTTCTAACCACCTCTAACCACTAAAGTTCATTTGACAACCACGATTACGATGAGTCGACTGTAGCCGAAACGATGATTACCTTTGTTTATTACGACAGGCGGGACCAGGTTATCTTAAACCATATTATAATTCCGAGATACGATAAAAAACTCACACCTTTAGTCTATTGCGAATCTTTATGAATTACTAGGAACCTGAAGCCCACTGGTCCAGGTCAGTCCGTCGGTTACACTAACCCATAATCGGGGACAAAAATAAATACATCATGTACAAATCTGCTTCTCTGAGAATCGACCCTATGACTCTTTGGATGGCTAACTGGCATGGTAACGAATTCGCGGTTCATTATTACAGTGTCAGAAAAAGTCGCACTGAATATAATAAAATTAAAATCACACAATGTTACTTAACCTAACTTAACCTAACCTAACCAAACTTCTGCATCAAAAAAATTGCGAATTCTCAATCGCCACATTAAAATTATTTTACCTCACGAAACTAGCTTAATTCTTGTTGAGACATTTCTTACAAATTGGAAATTTACTGTACATTGCATTTAAAACGGCTTTACCTCATTATTCATTATTGGTACCTTGAAATGTGTAAAATAGCGAAATGAGCAGTTTCGCCGCGGGCTCTAACTAGAACACTTGCTGTCTTCTATGATTTATAGCTATTCGAAAATTGCGAAGCTTATTGTAAAGTACTGCACATACCTATGGAGATACTCAAGATAACTATTGTTGTATATATACTCACATATACTCGTAAGACACCATTCTTCTTACGAGTATATGTGCCTAGATAGCATAAATAAAAAAACACGTTGCTGAATCATGTAAAAATACTGCGCCTGCTTTTAAGTCACTGCCTATTACCAAAAAACTACTTAACTTTAATAAGCAATTTACTTTTTGTCCATGCCTTCATATAGTCTACAAAATTATAATTAGATCGACTGCCGCCGAAAGAGATCAAGCAATAAAACCTGGACAATCATCTAGAGGCAACCTTGTAAATGCCTTATAATAACAAAACACCGCCCTGACGTCTGCGGGTATAAGCTCAAAAGCTCATGTCGCTTAGCCTTAAGGAACACCGTGAGAAATCGGCCAAAGGAGCAACAGTGACTCGATTCCGTATGATATATGGCCCTAAACGTGCCATTTAGCGCTTACGCGTCCATTCTTAAGTATAGTGGGCCGAATTAGAAAAAAAATGTAAACACAACATTGTACGAATTCAATAATTAGATTAACTTTATAATGAGGGGGTTGTTGGCGACGGCGAGACGCGGGCCCGCCGCCGCCCCGTGGCGCCTCGGGCGGGCCCTTTCTGACCCTATTTGTTTTAATTACCAGCCAATGATCTTTAGGACAACACCGACCTTTTGTACTAGCCGAAAATTGACCCTAATTGGCAACGCACCAAGCCACATTTGGGGGTGGGAGAGGCGTGAAGCGTTTCATTAGCAGTTCTTCGAAAATATGTATTATGTTACCGCTTACAGTCTTCATAACTGGGCATGAATATAAGAGGAAGATTGTCAATTGTTACGTAACGCTATTTAACTAACTGTGTGATAAGAAATTCACTTCATATTTGAGAGAAGAAGAAGCATTACTACCGTACGGTACGGTACATGGCCCCATGCCTTTTCCTGATCTCAAAAATGAATCAGAGATTACAATATGATGACTCAACCTTCTTCTAATAGATCAGATACAAAAATTCGTGTTAGATTATAATATATACTCATCTTCTTTAACCGTCCACATAATTTAAATGAGTAGTAATTTAAATGTAATCACCTCAATTGCCTTCTGGAATTTTTATTGAGATCAAATATTTTAAACATTTGTCGTATTAACGTGATATTGTATGCGGCCTATATTTACACTGAGGAATTTTAAACTGTTTCATGAACCAGACAGTATAATTAGTTTATTTCTCGTACAAAATCCTTGCCGGCTGACGTTGCTTCAGGAATTCCAGACGTATATTCCCAATATTACAGAGAGTCAGAGAGCCCGATCGATTACCAAATAATCTGGTAAACGCTTGTAATCACCTCTGTGGCTTAACATCGATTACGTTAAATACTGCCATTACGTGAACTCGGCGTAAAGATCCTATGTATAGGATTTGAAGAAAGATTTCAAGCTTTCTGTTTTGTTTTTTAGTAAAATCGCTTCTTTCCTTGATACCACATATATTAAATCTTGTTTCATTTACAAATTTACTTACTAATAAATTTGCCATTTTCAAACATCAACTATACAACACATTGTATTTCGTAATTGAAGTTTAAAAATGTCAGCTTTACATATTGCTATATTTTCACTTACAAAAAATCGATCTACTTAATTATGGTCAAAGTCCCACGGTCGTAAAAGTCGAAGGTGAGAACCCAGATCTCTAGCCTGAAGCAAACGGTAGATCCCCCTCAGCAGCTACAGCGTCTGTAAATGATCGTACACACTACAACAAACTTCTCAATAACGATGCCACAGTCAAAAATAAAGGAAACGTATTAACCATACATACTGATGATTACGCAAGGTTAAATAATGGAAATGATGTTTACATACAACGAAAG
>DWQK01003537.1:0-11440 GCA_018231225.1 Noctuana stator | reverse complement strand
GCAATTAGAATAAATGTACCGTGTAAATATAAAAATGTACTTAACATTCAGGTGAAATTTCTACTAAAACTCACATTCCTACTGAAGGGAAAATGTAAGGAGAAACTGACGGTACATTGCAGTAAACTCAAAATCTCTAAAGTTCAGAGGTGTAATCCGTTCGTTATGGGACATCATTCAATGAAAACTAGTTTCTAGTTTAAATGTATTGATATGCGATAAATATTCTCAAACCTTATTCTGATTTTATATTATTTTTAAAATTTGATTTAACACTAAACTTATGTGTTCTATCCATATTAATATACAACCAATTTTTAACCTTTTGTATTTTCCGGTTCGATCAACCATCTAGTTTTGTCTTTGCACAAATAAAGGTTTCGTACCTAAAGAAAGGAAACGGCATCCTAATTAAGCCTCCGCAATTTTTTTGTATAACTGAAACGTGGCTTCAACAAAAATCATTAGAAAACATGTAGAAAATACAAAAAATTTTACACGTATATTAACGAAATCAAAAGAAAAAAACAACCTTTTTTTAGTCCAGATTTCCTCATTAAGGACTTCGTCCTTTTGATGAGAGTAACACCTAGTTGCCGGGAGGGAGAGAATCCTCTATGAAATACGACTCGTACCTACATACTTAGTTTTTAGTGAACAAAACATATAAAGTCATGATCCTTAGGCTAAAATGTAGGTACATAATCACTTATACAAAATAAATGATTATGTACATTTTTTATTAAAATAAAACGTCTCCACCCAATCTTGACCAATATAATCAACAACTGAAGTCGCAAATAAAATGTGTTGACCATTCGCGTTTATTTGTTTTGATTAATTAACATTGTCCTTTGCGTCCTTTAAAAATCCTTTTGACACGGTGCCCTTCTCATTTAATTGAGTCATAAATTTAAAAATTCCAGAATGTGGCGAGAGAAACGAGGTGTCGAGGATTGTGGGGGGAAATGAGGCCAGCATAGACGAGTTACCTTGGATGGCCAAGCTGATATATTTCAAGAGATTTTACTGCGGGGGAATGCTGATCAATGATCGCTACGTGCTTACCGCTGCACATTGCGTTAAGGGGTGAGTTACTGCTATGACCTACTCTTACAGGCCAGGTTGAATAGACTTTTACTTGGCATACAGTATCTTAGAGAACTTAGATAATATAATACCTATGCCTATTATCCACGTAGTCCATAGTCAACTAACTTTCTAATAAACTCTTAATCCTCTTATACATTTAATGCTAATCCACATACATGGCATGATGTGGAACCACAAATGCTAAAATGTCAATGTATAAAGAATGGAAAGCAGGGCAGAGTTTTGATAAATAACACTGTATTACTGTTGAAGAAGAAATTCCATTATATTATGAAAATTTTGCTGTTCGCGCTTAGCATTCGTACTTGCCGCGAACTTGCCTATGAGGTACCTACTTTGTTCTCAAAGGTTGGCGTCGCTTACGATGTTACGATGTTACGATCAGAAGGCCCAAAAAACAGCAGTCATTTATAATAGATATATATTAATATGGCTTACTTCTGGTAGTAAATAGCTTCAGCGTGTGTGTGACTAGTCAGGACAAACCGTATCAAGGTTGGTTGCTGTTTTTTTAATATTGTAAATTTTTTATGTGTTAAATAAAAAAAAACCATTAATTTATTCCGATTACTTAAACCAGACAAAAATCTAAGGTTTTATTATTGATTGGTGGTATATCTCCATAGTCGAAGTAAAAATAAGGAAAGTCACTTTTTAGCCAACTTTTTGAAGTTTCTATTGCCTGTAATAAGAATTTGGTTGAAGTTGTCGAAATTGCAATGCAATTTGGGATAATCGTTGACATTATAACGAGTATTCGAATGTACTCCTCAACAAAGAAAGCTGACATTTATACATAATATTCAATTTTTTATGCCAATTACGAGACATTTATTCAATGCTTTCTAAGCTTTTCGTCCTATCGATTTTTCGTCGCATAAATTGGAGTATTTTAGTTATAAACCTATTGCAAGTTTTAATTAATGAAACAGCAAGCCTACTATGTTCATAGGTTACCTTATGTGATGTGGTTATTGGCATTTAAAGCAATATAAAATAAATGGCTAACAAAAATACTTATAATTTTTTTACAAGTATGTATAAATGTGACTTGGAATGAGAAGTAGTGTTAAATAGTGCTAGTAAATTAGTGTTAGAATAAACATTTACACTATGTAACGCTAATTTTCAAGGCGATTGAGTGAACTGAGAAGTGTAAACACTTTAGTAAGAGCTTCTTTATATTTGCAAAGAGCTTGAGAGGCTGTTGACACGCTAACAACTCTCGGTGCACGTTGGGTACCTACGAGTATTTGCTACGCTTATCCTTGTTCTTTATTTCATATCTAAAAAGTTTGATATAGATTGTTAAATTGATATATTTTTCAGTGCAATTAATGTTAATAGGTAGGAAGATATGTCACAAAAAAGTTAACACGGTTAAAGCTATCGGCAACTTTGTAGGTTAATGTCGAACGAATGATACAAATGCCCCGATAATGTCTTTGTTTTAGGCAGTTTTTGGGAGCTACTGAGCAAAGCTGCTTTGCAAATATTGTACCTGAGATGCCAATAAATAAAGCCAAAAATAAAATCTGATCCCCTTCGGCAATGCCCTGCTCCGATAAATATTTAAGTGCATTTATGTATCTTCAATAATACAAATGATATCGTAAATCATCGAAATACGGGTCCGATAACCTGAGAATGGCAAAACAAGCCCAAAATAAGTTCTTGATTTGTGAATTCCAATCAGTGGTATCAGTGCGTTCACCTTTAAACCGGCCCAGGTGTCGTTTAAAAAATTTAGAGTTCAATATCCTCGATAAATGTCCATTTTAAGCGCGTCAGTGGAACCTTTGAGGTGATTATTTTTGGTTAGATTTATTGTTTAAATAAAATTTTAACACTCAAAGTCATTAAATACAGTCCACAAAAAAATATTGTGCGCTAATTTAAGATAAAGGTCAGTCAACGTTGGCATAAAAATTGTTTTGACAAAAATTGTCAGGTCAGAAAAAGATAATTTTATTGTATGAAGCTCTCGAATCCAGTAAGAGAAAGTGTAAATACGGCGGTACAATAGTATTCAGGTCCGTGGTCAGGTCCAAAAATTTCTTGTGTCACTTTCGCTCAACAACAATACCAAAAAGGTCACATTAAGCAACCTTACACCTCATACGTATCTAACAAGTATTCGTAATAAGTAATCGTTATTGGAATTTACGTTAATTCTTAAATATAACGTTACTGAGTTCTAATATAATCATTGCGGTGGCTTAATACCAAATTCCTTAGCGTTCCATCCTTTGGAAGATGCTTTAACGCTTTTCATCATTAAGGGAAGAGCTGATGGTCTTCGAAACTAGTGTCTATGCTTCACCCATGCTTAACTGTTATCTAATTTATTGTTTTCAATTTTCAGCTTTATGTGGTTCATGATAAAGGTGACATTTGGGGAGCACAACCGGTGCAATGCTACTGTGCGTCCAGAGACGCGGTTCGTGATCCGCGCAATCCCGAACAAGTTCAGCCTTACTAACTTCGACAATGACATTGCTTTGTTGCGCCTCAATGAGCGAGTCGTGATGTCTAATGCCATCAAGCCCATATGCTTGCCAACAGATGATCGTAAGTGCCTGGTTTGATAACTTTAAACCTTTAAACATCAAAGGCCTTTTACTAGCCTTTTCAAAGCCTAAAGCCTTTTTACCAGATTCTCAATATTCTCGTAATAGTCTCTAGTTGTAATGACAATCACTATCGTGACTTAAGACGAAGAAAGGAAGGAAAAATAATAAAGTTTTAATAATAATTCCTGTAACACGATATGATATAGGTATATAATATTAAAATAGGAATTTAATTTTATTGATAAGCAGCTTACATTTATGCTAAAAAAGATTTTTATTGCAATTAACTGTTCTGCTAATATCTATTTAAACAATTTAAATTGTTAGTTCGGTTATTAAGGAGAATACGAGTAGGTACTCCTTAACACCAACAATAAATAAAAGTGATAAAATATTATTAGTTATATCTGAAGATTATTTATTACTTTTTTATTATTAATTCCTAGATAACTTATACGTGGGCGTGAAGGCCGTAGCGTCTGGCTGGGGAACGCTTTCGGAAGAAGGAAAGGTATCCTGCACCCTTCAGGAGGTAGAAGTCCCGGTCTTGAGTAACGAGGAATGTCGCGGCACAAAGTATACTGCCACCATGATCACGAATAACATGTTGTGTGCTGGATATCCTAAAGTTGGGCAGAAAGATTCTTGTCAGGTAAAGTATATAACAATCTTAATAGGTTAACGTCCCTTTGAAATAGCTTTCAAAGCATCCTAAGTATATGAATTATGTCACATGACTCATTTTTTACATGTTGCATGTATACTGCTATATGTAATACATTATGATGTGGATATTTTTCGTTGACTTTAATGATATCCATATTGATTCATATTTAAATTTTTTCTATTGTTTTCAGGGTGACAGCGGTGGACCGCTTATAACAGAGAGAAAGTACGACAAGCGCTACGAACTAATAGGTAATGAATATTGATGTTTTCATTGCAAATCTTACGTGTCTCTATCGTCCTTTTGTAAACACAACAGGCCTTTCACTGGCATTTAACACTTAATGGATTCTTCAAAGCCTGTATTTGGAAACGTCTTCGCGTTTTATATTCATCAATCTGCAAGCAGTTTGCTTCGCGCTTTTAAACGACTCTTAAATAAGCAGTGTACCTATATAGTCAGATTGCTTGTTTTTGCGTGAATTCTCAGATGCAAAATTTTTAAAAGTGTAAAAAAACCACATATGTTAAAAAGCAGTCGTTATGAAATAGATGCAAATACGAGGGTTTAATTATTTTTTATAAGATCATATGTTATGATTTTTTTATGTTTAAAGAGGCTGGGTAAGTTACAGGTAAATTGGCCATTTATATTTATTTACAATTTCAGGTGTGGTTTCGTGGGGCAACGGTTGTGCTCGGCCAGGCTATCCTGGTGTCTACACTAGAGTAACTAATTACATTAACTGGATTAAAGAAAACACGAAAGATGCCTGTTACTGCCCCGAATGAATCAAATAAATCCTTGTGTGCATGATAGATTTTTCTGAAAAAAAAAAAAATCATAAATTAATCAAAAAATGCACTGTTTTACTGACAGCTACGACGTGTAAGCGAATTTTTAAGGATTTTAAGTTAAGTCTTGTACACTGTGACATCTTCGGCAAAACCAAAAAAATATCACCTACTGTAAATATAGTTTTTGGGGCGGACTGGGGTTAAAATCTATCATGAACGAGGCGCTACAAAATCACTCAGGAGCAGTTTCTTGCTTTTTATTGCCTTATATGTTTACAAAATATTTACCAATAAGTAGATGTATACCTATTAATGACTTAATAGTAATTAAATAACAAAAAGAAACTTTAATTTTTTCTGTAGGTATTTTCTTAAACAAAACTTATAAATTATTATTATTCTAATACTGTTAACAACCTAAAAAATTATAATAAGTCGCATTTATGTTTATTATTTACTTCGTAATTATTAGTTTAAAATAAATATTGGTTTTAATATATGTGATCTCAATTTGCTCAGTTTTACTATACTTACACCTTTCTGGGGTCTCCCTACACAAATCCACTGCTGGACTGCTGTTTATCGGTTATTCATCCGAGTACATACATAAAAGTGAAATAATATAAAATTAAAACTAAATTGCTAATTGTGATATGAACTCTACTCAAGTTGGTTCCGAATCCTTAAGTGTGGGGAGACTACCTGTTTGTTCACATCACATCAAAACATTCAATTTAAAAATAATATAAATAGAACTACATGTACCTTGATTGATTCTGATACCTACGTCTTAATGTTACTATGGAATTAATTATATTTTCAAAATTTACTTTTTAAAAGTAGTGAAAATAGTAAGTACCTACCAAAAACATACCTATCAATAGGTAAATGATTAGGATAGTACATATTTTTCGAGTAACTATTCGCTATCCATGGGATATAACTACGTCTTAATGCCATATTACGTAAGCTTTAGAATATGTGTACAATATAAATAATGATATGAAAATATACGGAAAATAAGATATCTATACCAATAATAATGTTGTTTTATTATATTATTTAATTGATTTTTGCTCGCATCGCGGAGTAACGATGCATTATTTAAACATTTTTAAATTTAATAAATTTACAAAAAATTACAAGTGTTTGATTTTAAAGTACCTATAATAAATAGTGCAGACCCGGTATCGCTTCCATGGTTTCCCCCCATAATAAGAAAAGCTCCAGTTCATAATAATCTTCAAAGTAAACCAATATGTACCTACAATAATATGAAGTTAAATATCAAAATTTGATTTTGACGATTTCTAGTAACTATTAACGTAAAGTATCTGCATTGATTGTAATAAATGTAGGAAATCAATGTTGCTAATACTCGTATAAAGCGACGTAATAGATATCAATTTAGCAACGATGATTCATAGTCAGAATTAATGTGCGGAGGGCATTGCCCTCAGAGGTCATTGCCAAATAAAGAAGCCTTCGCTAGACGCCTAAAATGTCGTCTCAAAATTTGGCTTTTCAACAAACAAAAACACTTAGCACTCTTCCTTACTTTACCAAACCATTAAACTGCAGGATTCAAGATCCACAATTTTTAATCGATGCTTATCAGTTACGGGTTTGACCAGATACGTGTTACTTTTTTTTGTTCATTCCTAATGTGGTGTTACATTTTATGGTGCCCGATGTCCAAAAGTGCGTTGAGATCGAACTTATGAGTTAGTGTAGCAATACTTCGATCGCAAAGCACATGGGCTTGCATTTATGTGACAATAATTTGACTAATCCTGGCTTTAGTGGCTAAATAAATATAAGTGATTGTATGTAAAAAATGTGGTATTTAATTTATTTCCTTTTATGTGTGACCATTAGTGCCGGAGACACGTTCAGCCAGGTAAGGTTTTTTGTATGTTTACAGACGATTTTTTCTTCTTCAAAGATACTTATGTATTCTTGTCTCTTATAGTTTTTGTGCGACGTGTGGTAAAAGATTAAATGTTTTACCATACTGACGGACTCCGTCAGTTGCGGTTTTGATAACAGTAGGTAACGTTTATAAACCTTATGTGTATTTGCGTTACTTACTAATATAGTTGGATTGGATATAAATACGTAAATAAATGTACTCATTTATCATAAAATTATTTTGTACTTGCACCGTAGCTTGCACCTAAATATTTGTGCTCATTTTCAGGACACTTCAATATATTCTGAAAATTTTTACTACGATTCACCTGAAGTCCGTTTACCGAAATGTAGAGACTGTAGTAAGTTTTTCATAATACTGAATTGCTTTTAACTTATATATTAACAGGAATTTTGTTCAGTCCTGTATGAAGTAAAATATGTGTAAAATATAAATCTTTTATTGTCATTGTGTAGGCTGTGGAGAGCGAAATGAAGAATTACGAGTGGTGGGCGGCACTGGGTCCACTGCAAACGCCTTTCCCTGGATAGCTCGCCTTATATACTATAAGGCCTTTGGTTGTGGTGCATCACTCATAAACGACAGATACGTCATCACTGCAGCACATTGCATTAAAGGGTAAAAGATAAAAATGTACACAAGACCGTTTTTTGATTTGTTATGACGGAATCTATTCGTTTCACATGAATCGACACACACATCGATAAAAAAAAATTACTTACCATTATTTCCTAGCGCTCTAGAAATACTGATGCGCTTTAAATGCATCGTGTGCATAAATCAATTCATAAATCCTAACAGTTTTGGGGGACACTGATTTAAAGTATCAGTATATTACAGAGTATTCACATGAGTTAGTTATTGAGAGTAGGACCAGGCAAATACAAAATTTATGAACTCTTCAACTCTTTTCATGTCCTACTGGTGGGTACAGGTCTCTCCCCACAACCAGGGAAAGTTTGGAACATACTCCACCACGCTGCTCCAATGCAGATTATTGGAGATACGGATTAGTGGCCAACCCGTGTCGGATGTTGTCAAACCGCCCAAAGGGGGTCCGACTAGGTTTAACGACTGTTATCAATCGATAACAAACAGGACCGAAGCATCGTAGGGCACGTTCGGAAGCGCGCGCGCAAGAAATTTGGTACTAGCGGTAACCCATCCGAGTATCGGCCGCGCCCGACGTTGCTTAACAGTGACATCGCGTGCGATCTACACTACCAGCGGGGCTATGCACGCTTCATATCTTGACGAGACATGACTTACAACAACAAAAGTAATAACTAAGTACGCAAACATGAAAGATCCAAGAGGGAAGGGGGCAGTGACCCTGGCCCCTCGGTACGCTCATGCACATGTTTTTAATCACCTGTATGTTATTGGTATTCCTAGGTTCATGTGGTTCCTATTCCGCGTCACATTTGGTGAACACAACCGTTGCGACCACAGCCGCCGTCCAGAAACTCGACAAATCGTGAAGGTGATCGCGCACAACTTCACCCTCACTGAGCTGACCAATGACATCGCTCTTCTATTGCTGAGCGCACCCTTGACCTACTCGTATACGATAAGACCAGTCTGTTTGCCGAAATACAGAGGTTAGTTTGTAAACCACTACATAGTATAAAACAAAGTTGTTTTCTCTTTCCCTATGTATGCTTAAATCTTTAAAACTACGCAACGGATTTTGATGCGGTTTTTTTAATAGATAGAGTGTTTGAATATGAAGTTTTATATGTATAAATGTTCACAGTTTTTCTGTAGTGTATTTAGTATCAGTATTGCACCCGTGCGAAGCCTTGGCGAGTTGCTAGTTTATTAAATAACAAATTAAACTTAATTCATTACAATAGTAGAACACACCTATACAATTATTTTCTAAACATAAAATATAGGTAATTACTTTGTATAGTTGGCCCGCGAAGGTACGCGGTAGCAATGATAATAAAATTGTAGGTACATATGTGTGTATGTAATAAATGAGATTGGACAGGATTGGTCATGAGGTGTATTAGACCTGCATTTTGATTTTATTTTGAAAATCAGGTTTGGTGATTCAGATATCCTCGACCTCGACTAAATCAAGTTTTAGTGACTTTGCAGAGACCTTCGTAAGTTAGGTAGATTTTGCCTCGGCTTTCTTTATAGTGGTTCTTCCTGTTCCAGGTAACCAAAGGCAGAATTTATTTGATAAGCTCTTGCTCGTCCTTTTATCTGCGTCTTTAGGACGTTTTTCCTTATTTCTTGTAGCTTCTACCATTAAAATTATTTGGAAAAATCCATAGTGTCACCGTGTTGGTAGAAAAGAGTAGTGTTAAGAGTATGCTCCAGGCTTTTCTTGGTTAAGGCAGAGACCCAGCAGTGGGCCATAAAAAGGGTTCATGCAATGAACTATTACTTCGACTAAATTTAAATGACGACCCGCGTGGTGCAATGGTTACTACGCCAGTCCACCATTGAAGGGGTCCCGGGTTCAATCCCAAAAATTTAAATGATAAATTTAAATTTCTATTCTCGGTCTAGGTGTTTGTGTAATTATCTTTGTGTGTGTCCATGGCAACCACGACACAGGAAATCCTAGTGTGGGGCTGTGAGTGTAAAGCGTTATTTAAATTCTTTATTTGATCTATTTTAGCATCAGAAGATCTGTACACGGGAGTCTTAGCTACCGTAGCAGGATGGGGTGCAATAGGCGAGACTGGCAACTGGTCCTGCACACTCAATGAGGCACAGTTACCAATCCTCAGTAACGAAGAATGTCGGAACACCAATTACAATAAGTCGAAGATTCGTGACGTCATGATGTGTGCCGGGTTTCCTGCTACCGCGCATATGGATGCATGCACCGTAAGTCAAGTGGCGACACCTTAAATGTGATGATATTCTTTGAAGTACGAGTAGCATCGCATCGGTGTATGACCTGATAGTAGGTACTGCATCTTAGGTTGAATTATGGTGATGCACAGTTCGCAAGGGAGGTATAACCGCCACACTCATAACCTGTCTTGAAACAAGCAAGTCCTTGTGTTTCAGTTGGCGAGATGTGATTGCCGGAAAAACTTGATTTGAGGCGAATGCGATACTATTACTACTGAGCTTAAGTTAACTTCTTTCGTATTTGAGGTTGATCCTGAGTGTCCATAAGTTGCAGTGACCATTCAACATCAGGTAGCCTGCATGCTTTTTTTCTACTCGATTATGTACATACTGGCTCCTGATACGTTTTAATCGTATTAGACGTACCTACCTGTAATATGCATGCACTTATAATATAAAATTTCATATTACCTTGTGTGTTATTAAAAGAAACATGTAACTAAGTTGTTACAGTTGCATTTCACTCGGCATGCCTAATCGTATAATATTTTTTATAATATATGTACTATTTTGCGTTTCTAATCTCTTGAAAAAATATGATTAAACGTAGACTTGCAGTCGATAAGGTTGTGAGGTTCACCCGTGAAAAACAACATCGCCCGAACCTTTTCTGCCAGCACGCGACAAGCATAAATTGCTTATCAGTAGAAAAGTGTAGAGGTTTCAAACTTTTCTTTCTTACAGACCTCTTTTGAATTCAGTTGTCCAGAGGAACAGATATTTTTTTGAATGAATAAAACTTACCGCTTCACAAAATGCTTCACAGGACCCTTTAATTTAATAACAGACAAGTGTTATAATATAATATAGTCAAAACATCGGGCCAATAAATAATAAATATTTATCATTAACTAGTACTATCCCACTGCTGGGCTAAGGCCTGAACCTTTTATGGTGTTTGAGAGGAGACCTGTCTCTGGCAGTGCAGTGGTGGGTTGATGATGATGACATAATATTAGAGGAGCGTGCGGGTATCGAACCCGGACCCACCGACAATTAACCTGCCATCACTACACGAATTATTCATTTCAAAATTATTTATGTTTTCAGGGCGATAGCGGTGGTCCATTGGTTATGGAAAATTATGAGCATGGATATGATTTAATTGGTAAGCCTTGTTTGTCTTATTTGAACCGAGATGAGCCTAAGTTTATACCAATGTCCATCATTTTATCTATACTCATAATATAAAGCTGAAGAGTCTATTTGTTTGATTGTCTGTTTGAACGTGCTAATCTTAGAAACTAGGCTATCAAGTGTTACGTTACAATGCTTAACGGGTGAAACCGGGGGGTACAGCTAGTTCAGTACAAAGGTCGAGTTACTTATTTTCTTTTAATTTATACTAATATATAAAGCTGAAGAGTTTGTTTGTTTGAACGCGCTAATCTCTGGAATTCCATGTCGGATTTGAAAAATTCTTTTTGTGTCTGATAGCTACATTAATGAGGAAGGTTATAGGCTATCAAGCGTTACG
>DWQK01003536.1:0-11440 GCA_018231225.1 Noctuana stator | reverse complement strand
GTCTCGTACCTCGAGTGATTTCGATTTTCTCATAATGCTCCCAGACATATTGCCGCATGCAAATTTAATGACACATTGTTTATTTGCCGGCGTACCGTCTGCTTCTCTGAAACGAACATACGACCTTATTTATTGCTATCTCCGTATTGATTTATAAGGTTTCAGTAATCTAATAAACCAATTTTGAGGTAACTGCGTTCCATTCATCTCAATCTTTATTACAATTCCAATTTCTGTATTTTATTTTTAAAAAGAAACGTTAGAAAAACATGAATGATAAAAATTGTTCCATAACTGCGGGCAAAGGTTTACAGTTCATACTTCGTTCATTAAAATGCAAGCAGCATAACGAAATGTCCTTAAAAGGCGACGAGATATGCATCAAGATGACTAACAGTCTCACGGGCGCAGTTATCTCTTTTTATTATCCTACAGGAACCAGTAGCGAGGTCGTCGACCTTCGAAAGTCACGTTTCATAACAGAATCCCTGCCGCAATAAAGAATAGAAAAACCTCTCATCTGTTATCTTATAGCCTGTAGCCACCCTGCGTCTATGATACTTATGTTCCATAACTTAAGGCTTACTGTCAAAAACGAAATGGACGCTGTTTATTGAGGCCTTTTATTATACTCGTCCGCTACGTACACCCTTTGTATGGCACAATACAAGCCGACATATCCCGACTGTAAATGTGTAAACGAATATGCTTAATAGTTTATTTAGACGCGGACGCTATTCTTGTTAACCATTATCATGTTCTCAATTTGTTCTCTTTGTTACAGGTTGGTGCTTCAAGTTAATTTACATTTTCAATACGTCTCGACTTTTATTGATATCGTAAGTACCTTTATAGTTTATGAAAATATACGTTAAGTGTAAATGTGGATTGAATTTATAGATTTTGATACAAATATTAAAATGATAACAAGTACGGAGAAGCAGTTCATTTCATTTTTAAAGTAAAATCTAGAGTTTACAGTTCAAATCTAGAAAAAAAATCAATTTTTTACCTATTGGTCACGTCCGTTTTAATAAATATAGTAAATAGAAAATGGGTTAGGCACATATTCCGACATGAAACAGTCATTCCTTGTGAATTATATGAGTAAGATACAAGCAAAATCTGATTCCTTTGTTGGGAAGATGCATTGCGTCGAGCAGGGTTGCTTCCCTTTAGTAGGAGATTTACTATGATTACGTCACTTTGAAATAAAATTGACTTTGGACACTTTTACTTAAATAGGCTTCTCAATTAAAACAAAGATAAAAAGCTAATATTAAATACAATTAACACCTACAAAGCCTAACAACATATATTCCTATATTATTTACATAGGTTCCTATAGGAGGTAGTTTTGCCATGAAAGTACGGCTAGACCCTTTGCTCAGTCACGCATCCAAAAAGTCTGACTGAGTCCGGCCTTATCCGAGCGCCTGTGAATAGATTTGCTACAACCCTAGATTCAAGCCACGCCGACAAAGTGCTCGACTTCGCGTCGACGCCGCGACGCGGACAGTCAAATGAGCCGAGGAAACCGCTGCATTCGCTTGCTGCCTCTTAGCATTGTCCTTGTAGGTACATTAAAGCACGACCTACACGGGCTTTATGACTTTATCACGCTTTGACTGACTGCTTGTGAACAAAAACGCTCTTTCTACATTTGTATTTTCATTGACTGAGTGGAAAAGTAAATTTTTCTCGATTCGTTACGTTTCACAACTTGACAATAACATATTCGTAGCGTAATTTATCTTCTACATAATAGAACGCTTAGGCTGATTTATTAAAAAACAACGAGAAGTGTTCTCCCTCTAAAGGGGTTAATGGGAAGGGGTCGTTTATATATGAGATGCGTTCCATAGTACTTACCATGCAGTTTAACACTAGGTTTTCTTTAGGATAAATCATCCAATTTAGGTACGTATGTCTGTTCGGTCTATAGTACCCAGTTTTGTATTTCCGTCAAAATATATGAATTTCGAATAATACTGGGTTTATTTTATCCTATGTACATGAAAGTTTAATGGACTTTTACGTTGTTACTTTTATTACTTAAATCAGAACACATAATTAACTACTGATGCTTGAATAAGAACACATACTTAGGTATTTGTTACCGCACTGAATGAAGTTTATAAACGTCGTTGCCCTGTACGAAGATGATATGTATGATCTAAACACTCGAGGCACAATTTTAAACAAACTATCTGGGTCATATTAAACATTGAACTGCATATAAATATTAATACATGCAACTTGCATTAGTTTGTATAGCAGCACCATATGCCTGTTAGCATCGCGCATGTTTGTATATCACTCGTCCGAGGATACAGGGATTACTGGGTCACTCCATACCACGTTAACCGATCATTTTAAATAGTTATTTCTCTTCTAATAAACGCAGTCACCTAATCGATAATCGAATTAGGTCGGATTGCACATATTTGAGTAGAATGTAGATTTTATCTTCGCTATAAAAAGCAGGTAGGTAGTTCCATTCTCAGAACTGTAAGGCCAGTCGAGGACGGGCCCCCGGCATTTTTCAACTTTTAATGGCCCATTTGGACAACGTACGCTTTTTAACTTTTTGCGCAAATATTCCTCTTAAGAGTCCGAAGATGTTTTTTTGCATGCCACATGTGTTGTGTTTTAAGAGTCCGCCAAAAGGCCAGGTTTTTCGAACAACACATTACTTAAGTGGAACCGTTTTTTTTTTACAGGTTAATATTATGGTATGTTAAAAAATAGTATTACACTAACGAGTATGTACTATATCATGAACCAACATTTCTGTAGTAACTGAAAGAGTACCGACCTAAATATTTAAACAATACTATCTAAATATAATAATAAGAACGTGTTTTGCAGTATAAATAAAGTAGTCAGTGTGTTTTTAATTTACTTTTGCTTTTGAATATATTGTTTCAGCTTTAAATTAACACATTGTAAGATAATTATGCGGGCGTTTTGTCTTCTCAATCTATTTGTAAATGTGTCACGCTGCAGAGCGTTGGTAGAGCTTATTGTTATCTACTTTCGTTTTCGGGATAAGACTGCAAATTAAGACGAATTAGCTTAAGCTAGAAATTTAATTTACCCAAAATAAAGTTGCTTGATGATGGACTATCATAGACAAATAATTTAACAACTACTATAAGATTTTCGAATATCGACGGTTATTTTGGAATTGTGTGCATAATGTTAATGGCCATTTAAATAATGTTCGTAATGTTTATGGCCAGTTAATTGAACATTCTTAATTTTTACCTAGGCCTTCCATTACGAATTAAATAGCTCAGAAATGAGCGGGTCAAACAAAGCCATGTGTGGGCTTTCCGGTCTATATGTTAAACTCATTTATTACCCTGCTCTATCTCTTTGACATTTTTTCTTTTCTCTGAAGTCAACATGAGAACCGAAACAAAGCCGCAAGCGGTCTCTATTGATCTACGAGTGGGTATAACTCATTTTTTGGAAATTAAACCAAAACCTGTCGTGACAAACTTAGTGAAAAGCTTTACTTTGTTCGTTACTCTATTGATATGTCAGTTCAGTTGCCTTCGACATCTGAAGTTCATTCTGTTTATGAAATAGTTAGTAGGTATTTAATATGTACAGGTAGTATATTATGCCATCTAGTATATCCTTATATCTCTACAACGATACTAGATAGAGATGTATCGTTTATCTCTTATAATCTTATATGTAGTGTGTATTCTCTCTATTTATTAGCTATTTTTCTCTATTTATTATTTACTAGCTGTGCCATGCGGTTTCACCCGCGTTTAGAATAGTAACCGTAATGATTGATATAACCTTCCTCATGAATGTAGCTGTCATACACAAAAAGAATTTATCAAATCGGTCCAGTAGTTCCTGAGATTAGCGCGTTCAAACAAACGAACAAACTCTTCAGCTTTATATATTAGTATGCATTAGTTAAATACCTATATTGTACTGTAGTATTGTAACAAAGTAACTGTTTCATTACGTTGATTAACGTGAAAGTATGGTTATCTAGAAATCGCAAAAGCAAGTGACTTAATGCAATTGAATTTGTGATGGACTTTAATAATGCATTAATACTCTTGTTTTAACGAAGCCAAGCAGCTATTCATTTAGAAATATGAAAAACCAATAATGTTCAATAATGTAGCAACTTCGGCTGGTCATTGTGAGTCAGATGTGCATTGCACAGCCGTGAACTGTATCCGCGCCCGCGGCAAGGACTGCAGCAGGAACCGCTAAGAGAAAGGTCGACTTCCATTTATGCACAGTGACCTACCAGCGAAAACTCATCCGCAATGTACCTAGAAACATCAACATTATTATTAAATGTTGCGGAAATTTAGAAACTTAAATGCAAATATAAGTAGTGATAAGTGTGAAAACAGAGTATGGTAATTCTCATTCATGAAATAGTATGTACTAGTACCAATCCAACATGCAAATTGATGTTTCATAAATTTTTGGTACTACAACTTTTTTTTTGCTGTTTAGTTCTATCTCTCGTACAGAGATGACTTAAATGTTTTACTGGAGATATTTCATAATTCCAGAAAAATAATCACGAATACTTCTTGGCAATGAACCAAGTTGCAATTATTCTATAAATACAAGAGCTTTCCTGTAAGTGCATCCGGCACACGTAGTTGCATACGCTTTGCATAGTTGGACTTAGTTCATGTCATGATTAGTTTAGTTGGAACTTGCGGTAGTGGGAAGCGTTATGTGTAAACGATACTTAACCACACTCCAGTGAGCCTAAGCTCCGTATTTAAACGTACTTTGTAACAAAGGCTTAAAAACATACCTAATATAAATCCTTTGCGTAACGTGATGCGATACATGTAGGTAAGTAAGTTACAACAAGCTTACGCTGTGTTGTTATAAAAATAATATTAGATATAAACTTAAACAGATTATTTTAGATGCTTGTATATAACCTAGGTAATTTAATGGATTATGCTTTTTATTTCTAAATGAAAAAAATAAACGATTCTTTGTATAAATATCAAATTCTCGTCTCTGTAAAGAGCTTTTAAACTAAGTACATGGTATCGTCATCGCAGTGTCTAGGCGACTGGAGCAGTTACAGGCGTTACAGCAGTCGTTTTGCAGTCCTGAAATAAACTCGGCGGACTGTTTACATTGCACATGGTGGACTGAAGTGAATCCGTATGCGCGACAATAAAACAGAAAACATTGATCGCAAAGCGATGGTACTATGACGTCTCCATTCATGTGTTCTAAGCGGAAACTATCGTGACGCAAATGCTCGTTGTTTTAACGTATGTTGCATAACTTGCATAGTGTGAAGTGTGCTAGAGGATTTCATAATTTTCATTATTTTTTGCTTAAACATTTTAAAAGGGAGTGAAAATGCTTTATTAGTGTGGTATACTTATAAATATAAATATTATAATGATATCCCGTTTAAATTTTCATGTGAGCGTAGTCGGGGGCTCTGTCTAGTACTCACATGAATGGGGTCACTGAATGCTAGGGTAAGTTGCATACTTACCCTACCAGTACATTCAAGGTTTAAGATATTATAAAGGTTTATCTGTTTTGTTAAAAGTAATGTAATCAAAGTCGGAAATAAGCCCTTCCGAATGTTTGGTCAAGCCTCAAGAACTAACTCCGGATATTATCTTAGTTAAATATAAATAAATACTACGAATAGTACTTACGGAAAACGATTTGTACGAGTAGGTGGTAGCTGACTTACGTTCTCTTAACATAAATAAGGATTGGACTATTTTTATCTAAGTTTGAAAACACAGTAACAACGTATTAACCACCTTATATTCATTTTAAAATCCACTTCGACATGATCGTATCTCTTGTGTGTTACGTCATTATTAAGGGGGATATTGTAAGGGTTCCATTGACCATCTGTGTGCAAATAAAATATTGGTAGTGCGCGATGCTTGAAATCAATATAGATGATGTGAAATGTGCCGCCTATCGCCGTTTTATTGCATTTATTTATCCGTGCGTTTTTCCTTCCATTACATCTTTTCAATACGTGCCCTAACATAAGAATATAATGTAAGTTGGTTTCTACTATTCGGAAGAGCGAAAGCGTTTCGTATCTAACAAATATTGGCGTAAATTTTATTTAAAAGCTTAACTGTAAACATTGTAGTGATTACATAATTCTTAAAGTAGTATAATTCAGCTCTCTTTATATCTATATCTATCGCTACAAAGTGTACAATTTTAGCATTTTGTTAACATCACGAACGATTCCCGCTAAATACGATTGGGGTGCTGTAAATACTGTTTTCATGGCGTAGCTGTGCAGAAGTATGTCATCACTTCGTTATAAGTAGATATTATAAATATGTATTATATAAGTAGGTACAGAACTGTTGGGTACTAAAATATTGTAATTTTTTGTTTATGGAAATCAAATCATTATTAAATTATTACCTATTAAATAACATAAAAACACGAGATTTTTTAAGGTTTATAAATATAAAGTCATGAATCAAGCAATACTGTGTTGAGGTTTTGGAATAAGACCTTCAAAGTTTTGAGAAGAGTCTCCAGTTTAAATACCAGCGGGAACTAAATGTTCATATTTATAAAACACGTAGGTATGCTATTTTGTTGATGTCGAAATTTTTGTATGTTGACTTGGTTTGTTATCGGCTTTGGACAGCAATGCGCCATCAATCATCTCGTTAGTCGTTGTACCGTTCGCAAAACCTGTGTTAGGGTTGTTTGTTTTGTAACATTTTATGTTCATACGATTTCGGTGTAAATATTTATTGGTATAGTATGGTATAATGATACAAATCTATTTCATTTTTCAAATATGTTTCTGCTATAAGTTATGTGTAGGTATGCTGTTAATAACTAATATGTGTAGAAATATGTAGATATTGTAGATAACTATTAGATGAGAATATTCATAACATCAATAATTTCGTATTTAGTTGGTATGATATTAATTTATTACTTTACGTTCAGAATGATGTGATAGTATTTTTTCTAATAATCATAGTAGGTAGCTTTTAAGGAACCTTAAGAATTGTATATTCATTTAGCAATATTCAAAACTTGTGTAGGTACAAAATACCTTTTTTGGTAATTATTGTGTTTGAAAAGTTGCCGACCCTGTTTAACGACTCTGCGCTTGGCCGTCCGCCGCCCGCCGCCCGCCCGGGACGCTTTGTCATTTTTAACCAAATTATGACACGTCCTCGGCACTTGGTTTGAAATTGTAAGGGTTGATTTAATGAAATAAATCGACAAAATAAACAAAGATAATGTCAACGACTTGCACAATTAATTTGCTTTTCGCAGAGCTTCACAACTGTAAAGTTATAGTTTCAAATGTTATAGTGCATTTCCATAATTTCGGTTTTTTAGACCCCGGACTAGGATCAAATAAGGGATGAAAGTTTTTTTGAATACTTGCAGTTTTTTAAACAAGGGCTCTGAAAATTGTTATTCAGGTGTATGCTAATAAACTAAGTACTCGTATTATGTGTTTGGAAAATAGGGATCAAAAAAGGAAAAAAATTTGTTGGAAAATTGTCCGCTTTATTAGGATTTAGATTTAGGATGGTTTTGTAACGTAAACGTAAACTTTTTTACTGACAATAGTAACCTGAATATGTGTACCTGTTTAAACGTTCTACCTTTAAAACTTTATTGAATTGAAAGTCATGTACATGTAAGTTTCAAACACTTATAGAACACCACAAGTGGTGTTCTATAAGTTCAGAGGAACAAGTTTTAGTACTTCAAGACATTAAGCTTTCACGCTCGAGTGTAGCAACTGTACAATATACATCCTTATCTTGTCTTATGGTCTGACAATGAAAACGTGAACATGTAGCGAGTTTTCCTTTTCTCCAGCTTTATCTCAAAATTGTTTCGTAACGAAACTAAAGTAGGTTACTTCACTTTTCTGTATCTTCTTTTAATCCTAGCCTAAAAGCAATAAAAAAAAATAGCTAAAAGAACTCACGTTCCTTTGTCTTCATCTTTGTTGAAATACTCGTATATCACGTATGACGTGTTTATCAAAACTCAATAATAATATGTGTTCACTAAAACTCAATATACAAGCAAAATGACTCCTTATTACTTATATTGTGAACACAACACACAACTGGCAGTGATTTTTCTCGTGTAAATCAGTCTTAGCAGATCATCAGCCTTAACAGGTCAACGGACTATCGATGTCAAATTTTTTACCGTCATAAAAAGATGAAATGGCAACATGATTTCTGATCTGGTTGTGTCATAAAATATTTTTAAATAGGAACTCATGTTCATTGTGTAAATGCTGATAAATGATCGATTTGAAAAAAGGTAGGTACTTAGAAAAAAACATAATATAACATAACATAACATTAGAAAAAACATAATATAGAGATATCATAATATAGACATATAATATTCAAAGTTGTAACGGGAAAGAAAGTTATAAAATTTTTATATTAAGGGTGCGTATTTACATTCCGTATTGTATAAGAATATAATACATAAAATGAGTATTAACATTTTTATTATCGTATGTAATTTATGTACTGTGATATCGTGTGTAGCTATTTCGGCGTAAGTATCTACAAATCAATACATCGATCTATATAACTTCTACAATATAATATTATAATATCCATTAAATGAACAGTTGCTAATATATTAAAAATATTTACCTAAACCATAATTATTAATGTTTATAAAAAAATAGACACTGGAAAACTAGTTTCACCGCTGTATATCTATTTATGTTCAAATAGACAAGTAGATGTAAATAAGTATACCTAATTAATAGTCTACAAAATAATGTTCCTGATACCTACAAGTTTTATATACGTTCCTTCGTTATGCTTGAAGAAAAAAACCTACCTACGTGCATCTTTGTGATAATATCTTTTGTGAAATATATTTCTTTCACACCGGTTTAATAGTTGTATTTGCTTCGGCAAACACGTATATATAAATTTTGTCGTATCAGAAATCTACCTTGTATCTTCTCATCAATGTTTACTTAGTACCTAAGATCCTCAAGGATTAAAGGCTTAAAAGTAATACAGGTCCAGGGAATGCGACGTCTTCAGTATCGTATCTGAGGGGTAAAACTATTTCTATTTTACAGAACAAAGGGAAGAGAACTTCTTCTAACAGCATATTAGGTTCAGGTTAACATGTCATTGCGTAAATAAAATCGATTAGGTTTTAAGAAGCGGATTTGTATCAGAAGTGTAATCTCGCTAAGGGCTGCGTATCGCGAGTGGCATGTCTTTGCTGTAACGCTTTGAGGCATTAAATAAAAGGGTTTGAACGAGCGTTAAATTCTAAAAGAATCGTAGCTTCAAGAACATAATGTTTTTAACTTTGTGAATTTTTTCCTCATTTCTTCCATACAAGCCTTTGTACTGTTTTGAGTACAAATAGAAACAGTTACGAGTGTCCAAAGAGACTACAGTTTTTTCATTTGCGCGACCCATATTCATTTAAAAGAATAACTAGACCACAATAACAAAAAAGATGTAATGTACGAGGATCATTCCTCTTTCACTTCACTTTCGCGCTTCATTCAATCTATTCCTAATTATTTTATTTTACTATGTGTTTGTTTTGTGACGTCATTACTAAATTGTAGTACTGGAAACTGGAAGAACTTACGACTTCTTTGGTAAGTAATTTATTTAATAACGTTTGTAACTTAAAGAAAAATGGTAAAAAGCGCTGTTTAGATACCTACTGGTGTCGTATAAATAACACTATGTTCGTGAGAAAATCAAATTTGCTTTGAAATCACAGACAGACACTTCAATTTTATTTAATGTATAGATTAAATCACAGAATATAAAGTCCGCGACGCGAGGCTTTCTCGGCGAGCGCAGCCGGCGCCGGCGCAGGCGCCGTGTATCTTAGTATTCTACGTATCGCATGTTGTTAACTTGTTAGGCTATTCCTCTCAATATTAGGGCTGGCATGCGTACATTCTTAAAAAACCAGATGCTGTGACTTAATTCCAAAATGAATATGTTAATAATATTAAAATTAGGATACCTAATAGCACCATTCATATTTTTTTTACATAAATAAAATGATATAAAAGAGGTCTTGAGGCAATAAAAGCTTATACCGATCCCCACTCTACATTTAATTAGTTTTTTTAATTTATTAGTAATGAATAAAAATCAGTTGTAGTACATACTATAGTCTATGATTTATTAAATCGTCTTTTTTTGTGGTTGCCGAATAGATGCCTAATTTATTGTTAAAATGAAGTCATCATGCAACTACCTACTTGCTTACAAATATAACTTTCATAATCTCATAAAAGCTATGATAGTGTGCAAAGCAAGCGGAACCGATTATTAAAATGTCAAAGCGATAAATCAGACGTAATGATGTCAGCCATTTCGTAATTAATCAGCTTGACCGCTCTCAGGCGCAGGCGCTACAGCCCTACAAATGGTCCGAGCGGACGCGACGAGCGACGCATGCGCAAGGTCGCCGGGTGCGTTTCTATCTGCAACGGCGCCTCCTGACCATCTTAGAAGCAATCAAATTAGAATCCTTCGTTAATGTGTATTGAACATCAATTCCTTTAATGGCTCGTCTCCATCTTACTCGTATATTTTAGTAGATGCAATCGCAATAAATCAGCGTGTCAACGCTGCTTTCGACTTTGTCCTATTTTAGTGCGTACAATAGATAGCGCTGCGCGCATCAATGGTCCTATCTAGTGCGTCAGTCCCGTTGAATTTATTTCAGTGATGCAGCGACAAATGTAAATTTAGACTGTGATTTCTGACATCACATTTATATTGCGTCTCGGCGCCTGTTTCCTGATAAGTACTCGTATAATGTAGGGCTTTATGTTACTCGTTTAAAGATTTTTGCAGAAATGCACTTGTAGGAACTGAAATATAACTGGAGATATAGTTGTTTTGTGGAATATCGAATACTGGATATTAAGCCAACGTCGAAGCTAAATAACTAGATATCTAGCCTCCGGATGAATTAGAGTAATTTCGATAATAAACGAAGTTAGCAAGTGCAGGAAAGATTTTTTTTCTGAAGTTGGACTTCTTTATGAAGGCAAGCAAACAATTTTGTTGCCTAGCCTGTCATTTATCTAAATGCCTTATGCAACATAAACTTACTCCTTAAACTCAATTTCTGAAACATCTATCTTATATCAGCAGTAGGTACTCCTAAATAGACGTGAAATGTTTGATATGCTTTTGATAAATTGCTCAAACTAATAAACGATGCAAATCGCTTGCCAACATGGTGCTTAGTCGAGAATTTGTAACAGGTCTATGAACTATTTACCAAAGTTCCACAATCCATCAAAGTTGCGACCTACAATGTACAGACCTGCAAGTATTTCGGCCGTAGTCTAGATCGTGCGCTATGCATTTCGGCTCTGGCTCGTTGACGTATTGCATTG
>DWQK01003535.1:0-11441 GCA_018231225.1 Noctuana stator | reverse complement strand
CATTCGCGTGTACAAATTTCACGTGCTCAGCCGTGCTTCGGAGGGCACGTGAAGCCGTCGCTCTCGCATTTTATCGACGGATTACAGTCGTTAAACCTGGTCGGAGGCCCTTTGAGCGGTTTGACAACATCCGACATGGGTTCGCGACTAACCCGTACCTTCACCAATCCGAATTAGAGCAGCGTGGTGGAGTATACTCAGGCCAGGATATAAAAAATGAGTTGAAGGCAAACCTAGTCGGAGGTCTTTGCGCACTTCACGCGCGCTATAGACGTTTAACTCGTGCTTTCGTCTTAATGTTGTATCTTACTCTGTCCGCGAGCCGGCTAACTATTCATGGGCTTGACGGAAATCGAAAAACATAGCCTTCAAAATTAAATTATCTATAAAGGTCGTTTTATACAATAAAATGGAAACGTTAAATTTTGTGATTACATAACATAAATTGATATCATGTAGAAAAAAATCCGTTCCATAATTACTACTCACTGCTTGCTAATCTGTTCATTTTACTGTACTTACAATATTTACATTAAGCTTATAGTTACTGTATACTTAGATAACACATAGGTGCGTTGACCCCAGCACGTTAGAAGTTGCTTGTAAGTCACACTCTTTACGATGTCGCCGCGACAGCTTGTTAACTGTGAGCTAAAATAACGGCTAGGTTCAGTATAATGCCCTTTTAGAGAGATTATTTTAGTATGCTGCTTTGGTATCACGTTCCACCTGTTGTACTTGAAATAAAATAATTCCTATTACTTTGTGTAATACAATAAAATCCCTTGTCCTGAATGACTGACTGACGGATCAACGCACAGCCAAAACCGATGAGCGTAGAGACCTGAAACTTGGGAGTGTGTTTTTTTTATGACGTAGGCATCCGATAAGAAAGGATTTTCCGAACTTCTACTCCTATGGGGGTGAAAATGGGAGTTAAGTTTGTATGGGACAACGTGAGTCCTTGGTGCAAACAATTAATTAATCCACGCGGACAAAGTCACGGGCATAAGCTAGTTTTCTATAATTTAGAAATAAAGAGGAAATCCAAAACGATAATAATAATGTTAGGTGCTGTTTCCTGAAAAGAAATAACCTATTATTACAAGAGGATAATGGTCATAATGTTAGATCAGTCAAGTAGTCATCAGAAGTCCTGATACCTACTTCCCTACAACAAATTATTCAAATATTATTCGGATTATTGCATTGAGTTCACAAAAAACGTCGCCTTTGTTGAAGAGGCATAAGCGGCCGAGAGGAAAATGAGGTAAGAAAATTACGAAACCTTTTATTTAAGATTTTTTTCTTAAATAGAATTTGAGAGCTTTTCGCATTAAACAAGAGCTTAATTGTAATGTCCCTGATAGAGGAACAATGAACATAAATCTAAGTAGATTTTTGTGGTTCATTGAAATTCTTTGTTTAAGAAATGTTAAGGCAAAAATAGGACTTGAAATTTTACTTCAGTCTTGAAGTATCTCGAGAGCCATTGATAATACCATTTAACAACAAAAAGAACTAGAATCAGAATAATACGTGATTGAAGCCCCTTGACATGAAGTGGTAGATATAGGTAATCTTGATTCTTGGAAGTTGGATCTATAATCAGCGTAACACACTGATACACATTAATATGTATATACAATTATGCTAAGGACAAAAACAAAGATAAAAACATGAGATTATCTTGTTAATATAGTTAATGTTTTTAAAGAGGGTGTTGTCTGTGTAGATATGACGTAGGCCTCCGATAAGAAAGTATTTCTCGAAGTTCTACCCCTAATGGGGTGAAACGGGGGCAGAGTTTGTAGGGGACAACTTGATTTCTTCGTCCAATTAATTATGAAATCCACGCGAACGAAGTCGCGGGCACAAGCTAGTCAGCATTCAATATTGTTGGTAGATTATATTCAATTATGGCTGGATGTATAATAGTTATTTTTGTAATATTAGTACCTGGTATAATGAAATATAATATCAAGAAAGAAACATTTTCGCCTTCGCATATTTTCATTTGTTATTTTCTGAAAAGCATTTCTTTAAATCATTTCAAGTTTCTTTCTCTACATTTCACAAAGGATTGTCAAGGTTCTGTGAATTAATTTCTTGTTCTTATTCCTTGAGTTATTCACTTCATTCCAATTAGGATCATTGCTCAAAGAGCATTAAGGTTTCACTGGGAGCTAATTTGATACTAAATCCTAGATATTAAAATTGCCAGAGAACTGAAGTATTATAATCGTCTTTATTATTATTTTTTTGTGTTCTTCGATTCTTAATTTCAGAGATTACTTTTATCTGATTATATAGTTGTGTATGTTGAAGGAAATATTACTTCACTGTCTTTCTCTTCATGTTTATGGTTGTTATGGTTATAAATAAGCTGAGCCATCTCCTTTTGCCCGAGTACCTATAGATAGGTACATGAGACAGAAATCATAAGTCTATTTGTAATTTAACAGCAAAACAGAATATAGGAAAACCTACAATAGATCGGAATAACTCAGCCCAATTAGAATTTAATTAAATGTTTGTCTTAATTGAAACACGAACCGATTAGCAAGTTAAAAGAAATTTAATTTTAATAAGGTCAGGAGAATATTCTTTCATGATCCTTTTAATTATGGTAATAGCTATCCAGACTCTAGCGGTCTTTTTACAAACGATCCAATATCCTGCAGGTTTTACTGGCGTTATTATTTGAGGAATAAATTGAAAATGCTTCTAAGAAATTTGTGTACTGTAAGTTAGAAGCGGAATACTAACTCAATATAAACAAAAACAGTGAGAACACTGATTTTTACATATTGTATACACATTGTATAGCTTAGCTTCTTCCTTCCATCCATCCATCCATCAGCCTTTGGAGGTTCACTGTTGGACATAGGCCTCTTCTAAGTGGCGCCATTCGGCCGGTTCTGTGCCCTATGGATCCAGCAGTTTATCTTCGGTATCAGCGGTATATCTTCTTAAGCGAACTTAACTCGAATTTAGTTCATTTCAAAAAAGCCAATTTCGTAGCCTAAAATCAGTCGTCCTCAACTGTTTGTAGAAAGAACGGTCATGGCTCTCGTGTGATTAAACTGTTTCTTTTTAACAGATCCGCCCATCTTCAAAAGCAAGCCACAAAACGTGGAAGGTGATTCTGGAACGATCGCCAGTTTAAGCTGTCTTGTCGAAGGTCATCCACCGCCGAAAATCGTGTGGCTTCGTTATGACAACGAACGGATTAGTGTGAGTTGTGTAATGTGTAATCCTCTTTATTTTTTTTAGTATGTAAGCTTAGTTTTTTAACCTTTTACTGTTGATAATTTTCAAAATATGTTGAGATAAAAGTATATATAATTCACCTGAGTGCTTTAAGTATACTAAAAATTAATTTAAATAAAAAAAATCTAAATTTGCTGGATGAAAAATTAACGGTGGCTCGTTTTCTAGAAATGGTTCGTTTAACTTTTTGTTTAACTGTTTAATTTTATGTGTTAACATTTAATTTGGCTTTCATCTTCTACTGATATCTACACATTGATGTTCCTACTAAATTTGTGAATGTTGCCTGTCAGTTTGCTAGCTTGCTTAGTTTATTAAAAAAGTTAACATTTGATAATTTTCCGCAGAGTGTTGGCAAGTCAAGTAATCTAACAGTGACCGTGAACAAACAGACAGCCGGTCAGTACTGGTGCCGGGCTAGTGTTGATGGCTTCAAGGATATTGAAGCTCTAGCTATGGTTTATGTAAAAGGTAAGAGTTTGGAAGGAGAATATTGTTGGTTTATACTCGTAGCTTAGGTTTTAGTCACTATTATTGGTGTAGGTTTATTAAGTCTATATTTCTTAGTGAAAAGTGTATTCATATTTATTACAAAGTGATAGAATATAATTGTTTTTGTTAATATAGATACGTGTCAGACGGTATAAATGAACAGTTGAAATTCTTTGAACGGGATTCCAAATTTCCAAGTCATCATGATGTCATAACGTCAAATACATAGATCCTAGTGTCGAAATAAACTTTTTTTAGGTCCTTTTTTTTCATTATGTAAAGTTCCTTAATTACTTGATGTTACTTAAATTTTGTCGAATATTCAACGTTGCTAGGAAATAGAAGTTACCCATTTTAGGTACCGGGAAGAAGTTGGCTGCAGTTAATAACGTTAAGTACGTTAAGTTATGGAATCTTCGGGCAAGGAATATTCATTTTGCATACTTCAGTTTTGCAAGAACTTGTCCTGGGGATTCGCTTAGATAATATGACATTAATCTTTTATTCTAAGTGTATTTGAAACACTATAATTATTAAAGCTCTAAGAAAATTCAAGATTTACATTCTAAGACACGAGCAAGGAATTGTCGTCGTTTTAAGAAAATAGTTTTTTTTTTAATTAATTTTTGAATAGTCCGTTGTTATAAAGGGTTGATAATGGTATAAAATATTAGCATTAATAAAAAATTCTAATGTTACTTGATAAATATCTAAGTTTAATTTCTAAAAATTGACAAGAATAGACGCCTAGTGACTACAAAACTTGGAAATTTCCTCGCCTTAACACAACTAGTTTGCAAGCGGTGACGTTAGCAAGACCATTCCCCGGTCCAACATCTTACGAACTACGCGACTTATGGCAAAGTTTGGAGTACTTTGGGAGTACGGGGGCTCCGGTTTGCGGCAGCCACGATTTATGCGTTCGTTATTGACATTTTACGACAAATACAATGGAAACCGGTGATAGCTAAGTGGTTTAAACTGGTCTCCTGAGTCAATTTCAGAACGCGGGTATAACTGAAAAATCTCTATTATTTTGCAGTGAGGGAAAATGTCCCAAGAAAACCAATCATAGTAATACAACGATTAATAAAATTATTCCAGTAATAAAACTTTAATTTGTTTTGGAAAGATATTAATAATACTTACCATAAAAAATGTTAATCTCAAAGACAAATAGAACAATTCAACATTACATAGCAGGGTTTTCCAAATGCAATATGCACGAACTAAGGACCAGAACCCAACAGCGTTACAGATTAAATCAATGATGAAGATCATTTAATAAAGTGCATTTTTTTAGGACCACCAAAAATTATATCTAATCAAACTCAATATGGAGTCAATGGAGATACCGTGAGGGTTGAATGTACATCTTTCTCTGTCCCAAAACCCGAATACGTAGCTTGGACTTTTGGAGGCAAAGAAATCAATACTTATCATGATCAGGTAGGTACTATTTGACATAGTGTAAAACTAACTTAGAATAAGTATCTAACATTGTTGTAGAGGCTGACATAGTAGAAAGTAATGATACTATACTATAAAGGGTCAATTCCAGTGATATACATGAATTTAAAAATAAAACTCCATCTACAGGTACAGTATAGGAAAATTTGTCGATTACATTAAGTACTCTAAACGTAGAAAGAAGGAATGACAAATATAATGTTGCTTCATTTAGGGATTAGTTTTACTATTAGTTCTGTTTTTCCTATTGAGTAATGATCTAAAAATGATTTGTGTTTTAGGATTATGCATTTTTGGAAGAGACTCTTGCTGGTAAAATTACGAAGTCTACGTTAATTATACGTGAAAGCCAAACCGGACATTTCGGAACCTATAACTGCACAGTAACTAACTCCTACGGAAGTGATAGTATTGAAATTAACTTGATGCCAGATAGTAAGTGCCTTTTAATTTCAATGTACCTATCCATTAATATTTCAACGTTTAAGAGTAAAAATAAAATAAAAAACTATATATTTCCACCAGAATCGTTCCCTCTCATCATCATCGTGGTGTCCAGTGCGACCACTGCCATCTTCTTTGTCATTGTTCTCTTCATCGTCATGCTATGTTACCGGAAAACTGACAAGTCTGACGTCAAAAAACCGGATATTACTGACATTGGCAAGACTTGCGTTGACCAATTCAAGGACAGTGACCGCAGTTCGAATATCAGCGATTTCAAATTGGAACTGCGACAGGTGGAGGGTAGTTGTGATATGGTAAGAAGATATTATATTTATTTAGTAAAATTTATTTACATGCTTATTTTAGGAATTGATTTATTTATTTTGATATTCCGATTTTTCTGACATGTCCATCAATTTTTAACTTTTTATATTCATATTTTGATTCCACTTTATCTAGGATTTATCGAACAACGGATCTGAATCTGAGCTACGTTCTACCCTTCATTTGACAACTAATCTGGGTCTACCTCTGGCTGGTCCGGTACCTCTACCAGATTCAGGATATGACAACGAATTAATGAAGCAATATCAAAGATACAGTGGAGATTTCAACCAGCCTATTAACAACTTACACGTAAAGGTGAGCCAAAAATTTCGTAATTTTAGATTAATTGACTGGATTTCAAATGAGAGAAGGTAGTTGCCATTTTTCCAATCAAAAGTCACCTGTACCCATCCATCATAAAATATATATCTACTACCACCATGATGTGTTTTGTTTATTTCCATATTGAAATTGCCTTTGGAATGCATTCTAAAACTAAGAATATTATAATATTACTTTCAGACTAAATTAAACACTGACGAAACGTGATCGCTAGTTAATGATTATTTATTTATTATCTTAATCATTCCATTTCAATGTTATGATAAAATGAAGTAGTTCAGTGAACTTTTTACTCTTATTAATATCGTTTTTAAGTATCAATCGCTTTTACTTTGGCCATATTTTTTTATAATCTTCTAAGTACTATTAGGAAGGTAGATATCATTATTTGATTTTCTCACTTTTTTCATAGCAACTGCTATTAAGAATTAGGAAGTACGATCGATACACATCTATCAAAAGTATTTATTTTGTTATTTGTAGGACAAAGCGAAATTATAAATGTTCTCTAATTAATCAAACTCTTGAATACTTGCTTCTCAACCAAGTTATTTAGGTAGACCATATTTTGCGATTTCATTACATAACTTTAAATTAAAGGGACCCAGTTAAATAAGGTAACTTGTAAACTTGGTCTCGGTGAAATAATTTGAAACGTGACTTGAAATTAAGATGATGGACTTTAATTCGATACCGCTGAATCTCTAAAACGAGTGAGTTAATATTTAATCTTTTAATATAATTTTTTTATAATGTAAAGCATAGCATTTTTCATAGCTAATAATTTACTGGTTGAGAAGAATTGGGTTGGTTTATTTAATTGAATAGGTTTTGTTTATTTTTCTAGATTGTTACAACACTTTTAGCCCCTGTTCATAAACGGCGTTGACTATTTACCATCAGCTGACCAGCTTGCTTCTTTGCTAGGCAGTCAAAAAACGAATTACTAATAGAACTATCCAAAGTGTGGCGACAAAAAATTGCATAACAATACCTACTTTTTGGATGATGGAGAATATCATACCTTGCCTTTAACTCTTTTTATATCCTACTGCTGGGCACGGGTCTCTCCCCACAATCGGGGCAGGCCTAGATCTTATTCCACCACGCTTGGTGGAATATCATATATTATTTATCTTATTTCATTATCAGGCCCAAGGACAGACAAATGGCTATGTTCCGTACGTCGACTATTCAAGAGACTACGCGCCACCCCAGTCCAATGATTCCATAACAGGATCCCTATCAAGGAGCACAGATATGTCTAGTTATCCGAGTCATTATGGGTCGTTGCATAGACAAACGAGCTGTGGGCGGCTGGGCGGCATGATTGGACCTGATGGTAAGGAAATTTATTCAGCACTAGCTTATGCCCGCGAATTCATTCACGTCATACAAAGAAAACACCCTTCAAGTTCTAAGATCAGCGGTTTGGGCTATTTGTTGATCCGTCAGTCAGTCATTCAGGACAAAGGATTTTATTATGTCTGTATAGATTGAGGTAGTTCATGAACTGTCTAAATAAAATTATTTTTATACAATTTTTAAATACAATTACATAGATTTGTTTTCTGTGTTTCTTATTGGATCTTAATATTATAATGGACTGATAGTGTCGGAAAAGTTTAGCGGTCACCTTTTCTCACTACCAGGCTAAAGAGCACCTGTAGTCGATAAACCGTGTTGATTTATTTGATTTTCATTAAGTGGACCTAAGTAAACACCTTTTAACTTTGTCTTGTTTTATTTTTCACTTTATATAAATACATCGCAGTATTGTTTATTCTCTGTAGTAATTCCAATGGCTAATCCCGCCGTCATGTTTACTGGTGGCGTTGATGTAAGATATGCTGCTACATACGGAAATCCCTACTTACGCGGAAGTGGACCATTGTGTAAGTTTTTATCATTCGGTGTTACCAATACTTATTAAATTATTATCACTATTAACATAATAATCAGTATTTTAGGAGTACATTTTGATCCATTATGTTGTCTTTGTGGTTTTTTTAATTATCTACTATCGTTCTAGCTTATGTTCCTCAACTAAATATTGGGAATCCACCTTCAAAGCCAGCTCCACCTCCCTACTATTCTGTAAGGAACAGCAATATCCCACCATGTGAGTTTGTATTTCATGTATTTTGTCTTATTATTAAATAGGACGTCAATTACTATAGTATCAAGGTCTTAAACTTGTGTAGGATCTGTTATGATATAATTCTACTTAGTATTTTCATGATTATTAACTGCAGTGTAAATAAGAAAATCAGCGTTAGCAAAATTTTTCTTCTACTCTTAAAGTGGTAGTTATCATGTAAAGGTTTTCTTGGAACAGTTATGATTCACCTTACAAGCATTCGCCCCTTCGGTGCAACGACATTCCCTTCATGTTAATCATTTGCTGTAACGTGACCAAGTTTTAATTGTATTTTACTTAGTTCTTGTTCTTTTTTATCAGTGTCTACGTCTATAACATCTCCTTCATCCTCTTCTTCTTCAAGACTCGTAACCAGTCCATTAGGATCATCTTCAACGAACAGCGGTGCGCAACCTCAAGTAAGTTGTAATAACCTAACAAGTATAATTATAATATTTTATTTAAAAAAAATTGTTTCATGTTCTAATCAATTTCAAATCAAACTAATTCAAACACACATTTCTAAATTTGAAGATTTTTTTTCAATAGTCAAAATTAAATATTTTTAAGCTTCAGTAGCATTTGAAGTGTATAGTACTTGTTTAAGGTATTTACTCTGTGTTTGTTTGTGTTTAGGTGCCCAACCCGCCGCATAACCCTGGGTCTTTATACATTCTGCCCCCGTCCAGTCAAGGAAACTCCTTAGCATCACAAATTACTGCCAAAAGTAAGATTTTTAAGTGTTTGAGTCGTTTGATCCTCATTACTATTGATGTAAGAATAATATTCATTTCGAATCTCAAACAGTACCTACAAAAGTTAATTTATGTATTGACGACAAGGTGAATCCTAGCTTCCCACAATTCAGGGAATCTTAGTGTGGGAGTTAGTGGCACTTAGTCTGTCGTATTGTGGGTTGCTTAATAAATTTATTTTTGTTTTCATTTTTGATATTGGGAGTTTTGTTTTGTTTAGTGGACGTGACTTATAACTAAATTAATGACTGTTTTTTTTTTCAGGTAATGGTTCACATTTAAAAACAGGAACCCACGTTTAGGTAGATAGAAAAAATTAAAATATTCTGTATTTACCTATTTCAATAGAAATTTTAAATCTGTCTTCTGGATCAGAATCCGCCCATTACGTATAGGGAATAGAAAGAGGATTATAGATAAAATACTGTTTCATATAAACTTGCGGTTTTTCTGTTTCGTTAAGATCTTTTGTAGTTTCTATTAAATTTTCAATATCTTCTTCTGCTTTTACACAATTATTTATAGTTACGCACTGAATATGATCTGGCAATATACCTAATTATCATTAAAATGCAGCTTCATTCAATGGACTTGTTTTATCACTAAATATAATTAATAGATTAGTTTTCTCACACGATATTTGGGAAGGACCCGACAAAGATTGTCTGCTAATAACATGGTCTGTTAATAACATATTTAATGTTGATTTTGACAATTTTGTTTGTTTACTAGTCCAAAAGGCATCATTGTGATTTTCCTACGGTGGTGTGCCACAGGGTTGCAACTGTCATAATGTAAAAATCTGGTAATATTGAGCATAATCATTATGTCAATGGTTATCTATATCTTCAAGTTAATTTTGACTGAAAAATAAATTGTGTAAATAAACATTTACAATTAGTAACTAGTAGTTCTTGATTAAACATCAACGTTGGACACAGGTTACAATGATGTCAGAATTATTGTAAAATACCAAATTTTCGGGCCCATAAAACTTTTGAAATGCATTTTGATAGAAAGCCAATCTATAAAAGGAGTTATATAAATTTAATAGGTGCGCTTGAGCATGCTACTAAGTAAAAAATAAGACTTTCACACAAAAAAAAATGTGATTATCTGACATGTTCCTCTCAAAAATATAATTCTGTAAATTGTTAAGATATTTCAACTATTAGATACATAGTGATCAGCCAAATAATAATCGCACGGCTCGTAAACGAATTTTCCGAAAGCCTAAAATTTTAAAGCTTTAAAATAAAATGTCAAAGAAAATGTAATGTAGTTTTAAGATTAAGGTTTTGATAAATTGATTTTTCTTAATGTAGAATTAAATTAAATTGATTGTAACCTAGTTATTTTATAGATGTTTTGAAAACGTTTCGTTTTCTTGTAAATGTTCATTTATTTTCACGTTGAAATAAAACAATTGAAATCATTATCATGTTGAACGAAACGATACTTTGAAATAAATCAAAAAAACGTACCTACAATGTTTTTTTAATAAACGTAACGTCTATAAGAATTCTTACGAAAATAACATTTTTTTAAATTTCATATTTCTCTTGAAATCTTCTTTTCAAATATTTTATTATCATAATAGTATAATAATAGAATTGAATTTAGCGTTAGACATCCTTCACACTAGCGTTTATTCATAAGTGTTCGATAGACGCTTGCAAGACGCTGCGTTAATTACAATAATTATTCATTTACAAAAATATACCTACATACGAAAGAAATGAACATTTATGACAAAATATTTAGCTTTGACTAAGACTGATGATTTGTAAACTAATTCTATTAGTGTAGGTCAGTAAATATGTGAATGAACTTAGTTATTGATCTAATTTTTCATAGCTACAATATCGAATTTGCAGAGCACTAGATTTTAAATAGACCAAGTGTTCTAGTTTAACAGAAGATTACTATAATAGTATTCAAAGCCATTTTTATGTCCCACTGCTGGACACGGGTATCCCTTCACGAGCGGGGAAGGTCGGGAACTCTTACTTAGAAGCTTTATAATCATATCTCCCTAAACTCGTTACAATAAATCAATACTTTAAGCCATTTAAAAACAAAACTTACAATACGTAAACTTATTCAAAATTGTATGCGCATTGTGAATTTAATAATAATAGACAGTTATGGAGGAACCAAACCTACTGAACTCGTGAGTCACATCGGTCAGTGTC
>DWQK01003534.1:0-11443 GCA_018231225.1 Noctuana stator | reverse complement strand
CAACCGGGGAAAGACTGGAGCAAACTCTAACACGCTGCTCCAATGCGAATTGTTGGAGATACGGGTTAGTGGCCAACCTGTGTCGGATGTTGTCAAACCGCCCAAAGAGCCTCCGACTAGGTTAAACGACTGTTATCTACCTATCGATAATAACCGGGACCGACGGCTTAACGTGACCTCTGAAGCACGGAACCGCACATGAAATTTAGCGGTCACCCATCAGAGTACTAGCCGCGCCCCATGGTGCTTAACAGTGTGATCGCCAGCGATCTACACTACCAACCGGCCTATGCGCGCTTCGAATAATGCACGCGAGGGTATCGAATACCTTAAGAAAATTAGAAAGAAGAAAAGAAACAAATATAATTTAATAGCTCATCCCCGCGACTTTGCCCGCGTGGTCTTTATAATCGGTCTTTAAAAGCAAAAATGTAGTAGATGAAAAATTTTCCCTACAAACTTTGCCCCTCAATTTTCCCCTTCAGGAAGGAATTTTGTTCATTTACCTACACAAATCATTTTTAAATGTAATCGAGAACTTATACTTATTTTTATACTTCTAAGTACAGAAATGAGAAAATTCCATATAAACTTTAACCTCCTATTTAATTTACGGGTCAACTATAAACCAGGATTATCCCTCAAAATTCCTGCATCCTGGTCACCGAACCCGGGAGCATTCCAGGCACGTTCCTGGAAGAAATTATCGTTCAAAAACATATCAATCCGGGCGCAGCTAGATTTGCGCGCAATGGGAGTTCAATGAACCCCAATTTGTGTTAGTCTCCCGGACCAGTAGAAATTGTAGCGGAGTAATAAATAATCTCTAATATAACGTACGATATCGGTAGTAATGGGAGACTAATTTCTTTAGTTATAGTAGCGAAGGGATCATACAAGCCGATTCCCATCAGCTTACCTTTGGATTTGGAGTTTCCTGACAGCTGTAGATAATATTATAAGCGTGGTAAAAACACCACAGTTTTTTAGCATAGCAACAAGAATTATCAACTATAAAGTAGTATAGTTACATTTCTAAGCATCTAGTCAGCAAACATTAAGCAAACTAGTGCACGAAATAGAACCAACATTTCTGTGGATATTCCGTACCTACGGTTCTGAAGCCGGGAATCAAATTCAGTACAAAAGGATGCAGTAAAGAATACCACAAAGCCGGGCACCGCCAACGCATCTCAGAGGTATGAGTTCTAGTCCACTAGCCCTTTACACTGGGTTCTGTCGGATATTTTAGTTCTTATATTTTTACTAGCTGTGTCCCCCGGTTTCACCTACGTTAAAAATGGCAGCGTAACTAACTTACACTAAAAGATTTTTTCAAATCGTTCCAGTAGTTACTGAGATTAGCGCGTTCAAAGAAACAGTCAAACAAACTAACTCTTCAGATTTATAATTATCATAATAGAGTTAGATACCATAACGGCCTTTTCATTTAAAGTTACAAAATTAATTATCTCGACTAGAATAGACTCCAAGACTATAAGCCAAAACAATATTTTACTGATACTAATAAGATAATCTCAATAATGGCATTTAATTTCTTATCATGAAGAACCATCCAAGTAGCAATTTCTTTCTATAAAGGCATGGATCATGAAAGATCCAGTAAAACAATTGAAAAGCAGTTAAGAACATAATCATCAGATAGACAGACAAGCGTACAAGTACAATTCTTCAAATGTTATACATATTCCGCGTACCGACGTCCCAAGGAGCGGCAGTAACTTAGGAATTCCGCTTTATGATTTGTGATGTATTTTACAGCGCAACGCTACTTCCGAGCTTATTTTGCCACAAAAATACTTATATTTCCACAGACACGCTCATATAGCTGCGAAAGCGGTTATTTCTAATGGAAATAAACATTCCTATGTTCTATTTAAAAGCTTAACTGTCGTTTTATCTTTTCTAATCCATCTTTCTATTTTATTATTAGTTTTATTCTATCGGGTTAATGTGCAAATTATATTCTCATCCCCTTGGAGACACGGGGAGATTCTCATTTCATTTTATTTTAATACACCCAGGCAGACTGCTTTTATCATATTGGACTATAGACACCCATGTCCAACCTTATTGGAAGCCACCATCTTAGTCCTCATGAGTAGCGATGCAACGTACGGCCTCAGATAAAACTTTTCCCTATTTATGATCGGACGTGGGTGTCCATGGGTTGCAGTGACCACTTAACGACAGGTGGAGTGCGCTCATTTGCTACTACAATTAAGATTAAAAAGCTGCCCGCATCAGCTATACTTACAGTAAATAAAAAAGATTTTTCGAGCTTCCGCTCAGTCGCGCCTTGTCGTGATTTATATGAAACGTTGCTCTAATGAAGATTGGTTTGCTAGAAATGGTAAAAGTTTCACAAGTTTTTCCTGCAGGTAAGTTTTTATTTGCAGTACCAAGTCATGTAGTTACTTTCACATTTGATGTAGTCTGGTTTTGCTGTAGTCGTAGTTAGCTTCAGAATATTGGGATTTAGTTTTAACTACCTACCTTATAAGCTGTACCACTCACCGAAAGCTTCAAAACCTTTAATATTCGTTCGCCTTAGTATGTAGGCTTAAGCTTTAGGCTTATTTTTGATGTGTTTTGTGAAATCGACTGTCTATTATGGAGCAGATCCCTACTACTACTGCATATTTTTAAAGTTATGTGTTAGGTTGGTTAGGGTATATCATTTCATCCTATTTGCCATATCTCGCGTTCACTGAAATCCTTACTAA
This sequence comes from Noctuana stator, assembly GCA_018231225.1. Taxonomy (NCBI): domain Eukaryota; kingdom Metazoa; phylum Arthropoda; class Insecta; order Lepidoptera; family Hesperiidae; genus Noctuana; species Noctuana stator. Next base: position 8,696 of record DWQK01003534.1, on the reverse strand, counting down.
GCCGCCCTTCACAAATCTATTTAGCTACCTGCAGTGCTATCTAGTGGGAAATCAACTCGCCCCGACCTCCCCTTTGATACGCACTACGATGCTCTCATATCAATGAGGTTTCAACTCCACCCTGCCTTACTCTAGCAAGCGAATTGACAAATATAATCCCCTCGAATATCTTTGATGACGTCGATATTGGCAAATCCATAATCTGTTAGGTTAGGACTCAATTTGAAATATTGCTTAGCTTTAATTCAAAGGTATTGGCCATTTTATAGTCGTAGTGCTATTAGGTATATCATGCTTTTAATCCGACTCTTGACGTATCTACGTACGTATTGCAGCAGGACATAAGCCCAACCAAAAATTGCCATATTGTCTAACCAAGAGCTGTCAGTGTTATATAAACAACAGTAACCGAATAGAACCCAGAACCCACGAAATGGCGGACCGACATAGTAACCAAACCACTATACCACACGAGTCGTCATAGTAAATTAAACATGTCATGTAAAATATATAAAGGACCGCAGTGTAAGTAGGTATACAATGTTTGTTGCAACTTGTTTTTTTATTCTGCGTTATATTTATATCACACAAATAAATTATGAAAGTTGTATATTTTTAAGACGCATGGAAATCTTGAAGGAAAAATCGAGTAACAAACCGAGGGTACATTGAAAAAACCTATTTAGGGCCCTCACCTTTTGGGGTATGAGAAACCATTTTATCCTGTTCCATTACTTTAGTAGTTGCTGACAGAATTTGATCTCTAGCCCTTTGTAATAAAGGTCCAGAAATGCTAAGGGAATTTTGTCCAGATGACATCGTAAGGTTGCCGTTATAAATCTCAAATCACAGTTGAAAGTCGTTGGTGTGGAAATCGTAACTCCTTAACGACGATAATTTCGAATCAGGCGTTCGAGTGAAGAGATAAATTCAGTTTTCCGCTTTTGCAAAACAGATTTAAATAGGGCATCGGGATAATGTTTATGGGGTGTCGTCGCGACGTCGCCGTCGTGTCGTGTCGGGTTCGTGGTAACCTATTAATTTTATGGTCGTCACCTTCCTCCGATCTGTGATGGATTTAAGCCATAGCCCGCCACGCTGGCCAAGTGCGGGTTAGTATATTTTGCCTATCTTTTTAAACCGTTAAAATGGCATGCAGGTCCTCACAATGTTTTCCTTTACCGAATACCAAGAAAATAAATAAAGAAAAAATAAAAGTGTAAGAAGAGAATACACGAACGATAGTCCGAGTGTCAACCACTAAGCTCTCATTATCCTTATAATATCTCGAACATACATGAGTATGTATGTTTGCGAGTTTCTTGCACAGTTTTTTTGCGTATACACGAGTGTACATACGCAAAAAAACCGTGTAAGAAACCGCTAGAACGATACGGTTCACTTGAAGACCCGAAGACGCCGCGCTGTCTGGGAAAGTAGCTCGTAACCTGATACATTGCAATGCTGACAGTTGCAGCACTAACCAGATTATCGCATAAACTTACTACACACTTTCTTTAAAGGTGTCAGTGGATTAGAATACTATTAAAGTAAGGATTATTCTAAATGAAATTAAAACAATATTTTGACACTATTCACAATTATTCATTATGTAATATAATTATTCAATGTAACAGAAAACATTATAAACAATGATGAGGCGTGCCTCCGAATACCTTTTTGGGGAAAAAAAACGGTTAGTTTGTGTGTCGTATGATGTAAGTAGTTTTCGAATAACTGTCAAATCGGGAACAGAAATCTCAATTCATAAACTAATTTCAATTGGCTCGCAAGTCAAAAACCCTTAAACTTAAAATATTTAAATACACCGGTCCGGTCATATACTCGTAAGTTATAAGCTGTATCTCTCAGTTTTTCTTCTAACTTAACGGTTTAAGGATTGTAGTGTAAGTCAAAAAGTAGTAAAACAGTGTTACCAATACTTTACTCGAACTATTCCGCAAGTTTTCGACACAATCTCGGATTTCTGGTTGGGCCGCTTGCGAGGCTGTATGACATGGGGATATATAAATTGGAATGAAATTATTCAAATCCCGCATTTTATTTGATTTGTACAACCCCCACATTGCTAGCATATTACGTACAGTTTTATTCAAATTGAGACATCATTTTTGTGTGATGTTTATTGCATTTAGATTAATATGTTTTAAATATAGTATTATTCATCATCTCTAGTGTTATTCATCATCATTCAAAATACAAAGCTTTAAGGTTTAGTTTAGTAATTAGTCTCGCTATGATACAGATAATGTATTAACAACAAGACAAACAAACATTGCCGTTTACCAAGAACAAGCAACTACATCATCACCAAGATTAAACATTCAAATACTCTATATCAACTATTAATCCGCGTACACAAACTAACAAAGAGAAGCGAACTATAACTGAACAGCTAATGTACATTTGTACACATGTCTACCTCATTAAGTTAAAGCTTAAAGCCTTAGACATGTTGGAACGCTCTTAAATATGCATGACTAGTCTATACTGAGTATAAGGGGTGCTTCAAGCGCCTTTAATATTTGATACAACTTGAATTAACTGGGGATTTGTGTGCGCGGAATTGATGGCAACAACGGTGCGAGTTCATCGCTTCAAAATATTAACTTTTTTCGCCGAGTTACTTTTACGTTGCCAAAAATATAATATTTTTACTTATTTATAAGATGAATAAAGTTTTAGGAGATAGTAGCGGTTACACCATGTTGGGCGCCAAATATTTCTAAATGCTTTCTTTAGGTACTATCAAATGTGAAAAAAAGTATACTAAGGATAAAATGCTGACACACATATTTGCTTTCATCACCATTCACTTTTTCCACGGAAACAGATATTAATGTTAGGTTTTTCAATCCCTCGATGGGCGCCATGCCAATAATATGTAACAGCAAAAACTACCGGAGCTCCATTACGACGTTCCTGATAGCTGTCATTTGTAGACACTAATGATATAAAACACGTTTGTGAGAAAATCGTATGTTCTTAATATACCATGAGCTCCTCGTGAAATTTTTTTTCGATATCCCAGAACATAGAGCATTAACATTACTATTATTTTACGAACATTGTGTCCACTTTTTCTATCACAACAAACAAAGAGAGTAATTTCGGTAAGCAGTTAATATATAGTTTCGAATCTATCTTTACTACTGAGTAATAAAAATTGTCCCAATTTCTTGAGTAATACTAGTCTTACCACCAGTAATATTGTAAAAGCACCCCGTATAAAGTCTGATAGAACGTAAAGGACGTAAGCAAGAACTGATCGAGTTTCAGCGAGGCGCGTCGAGAGGTCGACTAGTGTTTAATTTACAACGAGGTCATTGCCATGACCGTAGCATGCTATGAAACTTCATTTGTTTGTTAGTAAGGAACTTGCGTTCTCGGAAAGCCCCTCGTTGGGCGCCATGATTTATATGGTTTACAGAGAACAAAAACTAATGTTTGCATGAAACAAAAAAAACGTTATTTACGAGCATATCTTCTTTCGGTCGGCACTTCGAATATTCATATTCTAACATCCAAACGCTACCGATTGGACACTCATACCTATATACTAGATACTGCTTCACCTGTAGCTGCAAATAGTAGTCTATTCAACTAATATCAAAGACAGCTCATCCCAAAATCGATAATAGATTTCCCTATATCATCACCGCCCCTTAAACGCTTTGGCAGCGTTCTCCATGCGAGCCTCTTGAAACGTAATCCCCTCACTGGCTCCGGCTACACGAGTATTGATATCGTGTGACTATTATTCAATTGAAGCCAACCCTTGTTCAAGGAGCACTTGCGAATTCGAAACTCGAATGAGCTTGTACATGTGTTTTTGGAGGTTTGTTTTTAGCAGACGATTTACATTGTTAGTAGAATTAGCAACTGGTAAAATACTTTGATGTTTATTGTGTAAACTTTTGACAAGATAAGATACAAATAGCCGAACTTAAGACGACATCCTGCCAGTCTAACTGTGGTGCTAAAGGAGTTTCGCAAATTTTGTTAAATCCAGGCAACCGTTATATTAAGGTCCGTCTTACTAAGGTTCCACTGTATTACTATTTGATGCGAAAAATACATTACTCGAAAACTACATCATACGAGACACAAACTTAATAAAATGTCTACCTATCTGCCTAAACAGGACTCTATACCCCAAATGATTTTGTTATTAGAGTGGTCGGACAGACCGAACGTAATTATCGTTGGCAAATTCAATATCACCGACCCCACACTACAGTCGACGAGTGTATTGATGCAACGTGACAATTATTCAACTGAGGCCAACCCTTGCCACTCGGTGGTTCGAGGCTCGAAACAATATCGTTGGATACTATCGCAGACCGTAGTGATGTCAATATCGATGTTTGGTTTGGTAGTGTTCGGTAGTAGTATCGATGTTTGGTTTTTTGGGTGGTAGTGTAGTGTTCCAGCAAAGTTGCGTCAAGATATTTTACATTCAACGGATTTTAGTCTCGGATACTAAGTAAACACTGAGTATCCGCTGCCGCTCGCAGTCCTTATATAGGACTATCTTGTCGCACAGATATCTGTCACAGTAACAAGACAAGAATGAACGAGGGTAAATTTGAAGATTTGAGGGTGTGAATGATGTACATACGTAATACGTTTTAGATAACCTAGATTGTATTATGATAAGGTAAAGATTTTATCTTCTTACTTAACACATTAGATTTGATTGGATCATGGGAATATAACGTCTAAAGATAATTTGCTAACTACCGAGAAAGGGCCGTTTTAGTCATTAGTCTACCAGTTATTATGTTCGGGTTAAGTAAAAGTTATATTATATGATTTTTTACATAGGCGGGGATGGGGCCTAATCTAACAACACTGGAACCAATTTGATCTATTTTTAAGTTATTAGTTAAACGAAAAAAATTAACAACACAGCTGTTTTGCACCGTTCGAACCTCCGCTGTAAATCTGAAGTCGATAAATGTAACTCCGATACATCGATACATCTCTAATTGCAAGAGGATGTGACGTCACCGGCAGCCGCCATGCTAATGGCTAATGCGTGTCGCCGGAAGTCGTGGCCCGGAAACGGAGCGGCCATCTCGCGAAATTATCATTTAACGTTTTATTGCTGAGCCGGAGTCCTGCCTCCATGATGGGTTTGTTTTGCCGAGCTAGGCGCGAGGGTGGTAGTGTTATTATGAACAAACAACAGTACTAAGGATATATAGTTGAACAATCGCTTCCATATCATGGACGGTATCATAGTATCCGTTGAAGATAGGACCTATTAATAGCACACAGAGAGAGAAAAGATAACAGGAAATTTTTACTTTTATAGTACGGAAACAACCGTGTCAACTTCAAACATTATGAGATTGTTTGAAAAGTAGCAATGCCACTAAAAATATTTACATGTAAAATGTTGCTAAGACGAGACCATTTGGCTCACACGTTCAAAAAGTAATCAGATCTCACGTAGAGCCACGCTTCTAACTCTATTAGGCGCCGCTATTAAGTAACTTCACAAACTCTATATGTAATTATGTTCATTCAGTTTTCCATTTATTCATTTTTATGCACTATATTTATGTTTTCTTGGATTTATGCCCATCAATTAATGGTTTACCATAACCTATGTGTACATAAATAAATAAATAAAAATTAAGTATATATGGTATATATCCCAAATAACGGTTTTATTGTTATTATTGTTAACCTTTAGGTATGATTTACTGGAGTATAACTGGAATCATCTTCATTTATATTTATTTTTTTCTCTTCTAGAAAGCAATTCGAAACATCGTTCGCTGGTTTCATTTCGTATTAATACCGCGACAGCCTTCAAAGGATGTTTGTTCAGGAGTGTCGGTAAACAGCGTCTGATAATATGCGAAATGAAATTCCTCATAATTTCAATATTAAGTAACGCAATGATGGCTGTGGGTTATGCTTGGATCTCATATGTGACGAGAATATTAATAGAATATTATATTTACTTCTTTTAGTTACGGATGTGAACTGTATGCTCGTATTGAACAGTAAATCAATTTAGTTCTTTAATGATATTATTATCCAATTAATCAAATTCATTCCAACATTCCATATTCATTCAATCTAGTTCTTTAATGATATTGATAAATTATTGTTAATATTTTAAATTTATTCTTTAACACATAATTATGTACTTAATTGCCAATATATTGTTTATAATTTTGTGTGAAAAATGAGAATTTATAATATCTAATTTAACTTTTTTTGTCTCTTCGCAAAATGAAATACCGACATATCCCCGTTAACACACGTTAGAACCGACAAGTTCGACAACACGTCCGGAGTGGTGCAGCGGAGGTGTAATACCGGGGCTATAATCTTGACCAAAATTTTGTGAAGTTTCAGCTGCTAACAAATAAATTTACTGTTTGCCGTGCTACAACAGTGAGTGCCTACCTTTACGTTATTTAATAAAATGTACCGCGACGCCACGGGCGGTACAGACGCGTAATCGAATCGAGTCGAAATGTGTTGCATGAAATAGAATAACCCACTTGTTTGACCATTCGAGAGAGGCTAGTAAGTCAAATTACATTATTATAATAATACTCTTTGTTGTACACCATTATTATTATTTATTTCAAGACCCATGTGGCAAGACCCATACTAGGCCGGTCTGCCATTCGAAGGGCCCCGGGTTGGATTCACAGCGGGGAGAAATATAAAAGATGAATTTAGATTTTTGTTCTCATCTGGGTGTTTGTGTGTGTCCATTGCACCCTAAACACCGGGAATTTTAGTGTGGGGTTATGAGTGTGAAGCGTAATTATTATTATTTAAATATCCGTACCAGCAGTAATTGTATTGTGATATAAAATGGCTTATCGCTACTAGTCCGAGATAGAACATTCCCGTAAATGGGTGAATATTTTTGATGATAAACACAATTTGTATTGCCGTCAGATTCGTAGAAGTTTCCGCGGCACGATCAAAAATAATCGACTCCGCACGGTTTTCCTTAAAGGTACCAGAATTCCGTACCAAAGCGTCGTACCGGAAGTGTGGTTCCCTGACGTGTTTGTTGTTGCCGCTAAAATGGAAAACGATGAGGAAAATAAATTAAGATATCGCACACGTTACACGTAATAACGACTAACGATATGAAAAGTAGGTACCTACCATATTTATTTAATCCTCGGCGTCCTTAGTGAGCATAATTTGAAATTATCGGCCAAAGTACATAGTTTTAATAAAGCAGCTAAGCAAACAAAGTCAAAGTCAAAAAATTTTATTCATCGTAAGGTACAGGTATACACGTCAAATAATAATTACGATGCATCGGCTTTTGGCTAAGAAAGGCCAGGAGAAAAAATACGGCGGAAAAAAACCCTCGGCAGTCTTTAAAATCAAGTGTAACTATAAATTACAAGTTATTAACAAATTAACAGTGTATAGACCACTAAACAAAGACCTCTAAACCCTTTTTCTATTTGAACTTGGGACCACGGAATTAAAGTTTCTTGACTCTATCTGTATTAGCCTGGAGAGTTCTCGGAATACTTCTAAAAGTCGATAAAACTGGTCATCGAGAGAGTGTTTATTTTTAATTAAATATAACCGGTAGGCATTAAAAAATGCTTCACACTCATACCCTCAGGATTTCCTTTACAGTGTGTACACACACACAAACACCCAGACGGAAGACAAAAATCTAAAATCATCATTTATTCGCAATGCATCGAACCCAAAACTCTTCGAATGGCAGACCGGCACGGTCAAAGAAAAAAATATTGAGAAAATTAAATATAAGCGATAAAATTGATCAATCAGACGAATGACTACATGTTTTTACATACCAGATACCTACTTAAGAAAAGAATGGATGTTAAACTATAACTGTCTTTTAATTTGCATTTAATTAACTGTGGCACGCGATTTCACCCGCGTTAAGATTTGTAACGTATCTAATGCTTGATAGCCTATCACTTTCCTCATGAATTAAGCTATCATGCACAAAAAGAATTTTTCATATTCGACTTGTAGTTCCAGCACTAATCTCTGGGAGATTATCGCGTTCAAACAAACAAACATTCACGGCCGTGTCCCCAATGAAAACTTTCCAAAGTAAGAAACAACAAGTTCAAAGTAGTAATTCCTTGTAAAATTTATATGTATGAGGAAAATGGCGAGAATTAGAGGCCAGGTGGGGCGGAATTGCCCCGCGCCCTGGGGACGTCCCTTTGAGCGTCACCGGCTCTGCTCAACGGCGACCATTACGTAGCAGACTAAATGTTGTTTCAAGATTTTATTTCATTGCAAGATGTACAAACTCAATGAATACTGTACAATTATTTTACTTCACCTATTTGTATAGCTTGTGCTTATGCAATGACATATTATTATCGTGTTCTCCAAAAGCGCTAACTCAAAGTCAAAGAATGTAATTTTGTATTTAATTTCAAAGGAGTGTAAAAAATGCCTAAAACCTATCGCTTTCTTTGACTTTCGTTGTGATGTGTGGTGTAGTGGTTACCACGCCAGTCCATCATTCGAAGGGTCCCGGGTTCAATTCCCGGAGGGGCAGAAATTTAATTGATGAATTTATATTTCTGTTCCCGGTCTGGGTGTTTGTGTATTTACTTTGTGTGTGTCCATGGCACCCACGACACAGGGCATCCTAGTGCGGGGCTGTGAGTGTGAAG
>DWQK01003533.1:0-11447 GCA_018231225.1 Noctuana stator | reverse complement strand
TGTTAGGATTAAGAGGCGTACATCAAAAAGTAACTTTCAAAATTCAGCGCACACCGGTACGCGAGAGGCACGCGAAAAAATTGAAAGGAGACTCAAATATGTCGTCTGAATATTAAAAAGCAAAATACTGAATAATGCAGCGGACGACTCGCGAATGATATAAGAGAGTAAGACGATTGGCGGAGCTATTTGCAAGCTATTAATGCTGATAAAGCGTAACGGAATTTCTCTGATACCAAACTTTATGGATACTTTTTCGTATTACTTAAAGCGCTCAAACATTTTGTCGAAATATTTATTCCGACAGTTAACCAAAAGTTGTTCCTTATACGGTTTTCCCTTATATATATCAAGTGTACTCACACTACTTTTAATGTCTGTTTGTTTTAAAGCGTCTTTCCATAGATGTCGTAGAACATCATTATGAATAATGAAACCCATACTATTTTATGTCAACTACTAATAATTATCCTTGCTGTGATAAATTTTACACCGTCTCTATTATTATCACCACAACTACCTCATTACCACTCATTAACACCCCCACGATTAAAATCACAACTACTTAAATCAGAAATTTTAAGGCAAGTTTTGAAAACTTATATTTTTTTCTATACTTCTGAATAAATGGGCTACGGTGATCGCTTGATATTATTAACATGTTTATTGACTGTTAAGAAAATTGAATGATAGGTATCGAAAAAAAAATCCAAAAATTAAGGTGACCAAGTTCTACAGCAATGTGATTGATCTAAACGTTCTGTTCCAAACACTCTGATTTTACGGCACATTTAAAACATATTTAAAATCCGGTGACCGTTAAAGGGTCTCGTTCACGGTAAGTAAAGTATACGAAGTGGTCATTACTTGGGATAATCCGGGATAAGTGTGTCGGCCCCTTTAAGTAATCTGATGGCTTCAAATTCAAGACTGAAATATATGAACGGTATTAAAAGGCCTCTTTGTTGGTATTACCGAGATATTTGTTCGGATTTTTTGCAGTTTTTGTGACTGTTTTTCTTCTTGTATCTAAGTTTATGCCACTTTCAACAAGAGAATTCATAGGAACTGCGTGGAGTGAGCAATTGTTAAATGAATATGGCCAGTAATAACTTATAGCCTGAATCATAACTTAAGAGCTTGCGATTCTATATTCCTGTTACTTAATCTTGAAATTAAATTAAATGTAAATAAACATTTTCCCTTTCTTTCGCTGTCTATCACTTCATAAAAACAAAAGAGTGCAATAAACTAGCCTGAAAAACGACACCATAAACGTTAAGTGTGAATATAAAAGCGTTTAACGTTTCGAAAGGTGTTTACTACCCTTACTTACTACCACTAATGGACCATGTGCATTTTACTATCGAAAATTGCATCAAATCGTGAACATTCCGGTGCCCTTATATTTTGAATTAACGTGATATGATGGTGAAATGTTTTATTGATATATTTTTTTAAAATATTTGTTTAAAAGTAAACGAGTCAAGTCCAGCCACCTAATAGGCATGATGATATCTTTAAGTAATTTGAGTAATAGAAAATCTAAACATTGTTCACGTTATCCGTAACGACGACTCCATGTTGTGCCTAATTAGGGACCAGTCAAAAATCACGAGGCAAATCTCGACAGATTTAATAAAAAGCCTGACGGTGTGTCCTATCGTCGATTGTTCCCGCAATGCTACTAATAGAAGTCACACTTTCACTAGACTTACCACCGCCACGATACCATAACACCACGACCACTATATCAAGAGTGAACGACTAACGAGAGGTAGTGTCTATACCTACACATATTTATAAGTACAAATGGCTTAACAGCCTCCCAAGCGACTTGACAGCCGACGAGAGCGTATGAGGGTATTCGTAAAGGTTTGAAACTAGCCGAACATTCCCGAAAAATACACGTGAGTTAAGTCGTTTGTACCTAAAAAAAATCTGTCATATAACAACCTTAACGTAATAATAAGTTCTTAAAGTATAATTTTATTCAACCGCAAAGTAATTTTAATCGTATCTGCTTATCTGAAAAGATTGTCAGCAAAATGCATGACGAACATTTTCAAAGATTCCACATTTTCAGCATGAAATTATGTTCACAATGTCTATCATTAACCAGTTTAAAGGATATTCGTTAGAAGCGCGTCGCTGTGTAAAAAGTTAATGATATGTGAAGATCCGCAGGAAATCCTTCGTATAATTGTTAGTGAACTTAATGGCTCGTACAAGGGTTTTTAGCGATATGTAGAGGAGGACAAATTTCAACATGCCACATTCTCACGCTTTTGTATGAAGTAAATTAATGTGTTTTAATTATGATTTTGTTAAACGTGTTATTAATATCGATAGATACGAGTATGACTGTACTGGTTTTGTTAATATTTACGACTCGTATTATTTAGTAGTTATCATACCGGCCTGCCATTCAAAGTGCCCCGGGTTCGATTCTTATTTGTGTGTGTTTTCTTGCCTATGATAAGGAATTCTTATGTGGGTTTTTAAGTTTGAAATGTTTTTACTTTTTCCCTACACTAGAACTACCCTAACCTGTAATATAACGCAATGATGTGGAATGTACAGACAGACACTACTTGCAAAATATTTTATGAGGTTTATACATTTATTCGTAGACTTTAACTGCCTTTGTCGTACATTGCAATAAAAACTAAAGTAAGATAACTTCACTCGGGCACATATTGGCACGATACGTGAAGCTACTCGTAAAATCTTGGCATGTTTTCGAATAGTCCGACGATAATCTATAGAAATCTCATAGCATGAACAAAATTTATGATACAATAAATCTGAAATTATACTTTTTTGGCAACCATAACAATTGTACAGCTTCTTTTAACAATTCAACGACAACGGCTAGGATTCAATGTTTTATTTACAATAGTACACAGATATGCATTTAAAAGCTTAAATTGGGTAAGAAATGGACGTTTAATACTTCGACGTGATAATTCCTCAGGGTTTGTTAGAGGAACGCTGTACATAAATTTCCCCCTAAACTAACAGTGGTCTAGGTTCAATTCCATCTTGATGTAGCATCTAGATGAGTATATTAATGTACAATTAGCTTCTATTTTATTAGCCCTCGCTAGCACTAGTTGAAGCTTGTCGATTAAATTGGAATACATCGCATCGACTTATTCCGCATTTGGGATCACGATTCCGTAACAGCGTATATCTTGTTTCGTGCTGAGACCATTGCAATTTATCCGATGTCGTCAAGGACAAACAATGTCCTCCTAATCGACATTTTAGATTTATGAGAGTCGTAGTCGAGCGTTGGATTAAAAAGAGCAGCAAGAGGAAGATATACGTCTTTATTTCTATGAGCCGTCCGCCATGAATGTGAGAGCGCAAATGAACCGGAATTTGGGGCCCACGGCGCCTGCTCTTATGTTCTACCACGTGTCCTTTTATAACCGAATAAAGCGTAAAGAAAACAATATACCCCAATTCTTTTCACTCTCATACCTAAGCTTTTTATATTAGCCGACAATTAATCTCTGTCACTATTATGTTAACTACTTCTTGGTACAACAAATGTTTTCAGCCCCCAGTAGGCTTGGCGGCTGCAGGCCTATTTAATTATCCACATTCCGGCTGGACAAATTGTTCGCTGGCTGCCGGCCCGGATATTAATTTCGATACATTGTCCCCGTGTCCCCGGCTTTGAAGAGACGGCGATTATTTCCGACTGAGCGCAAAACGCGACTTAAGCGCTACTGTCAGCAACTCAAATTTTTGTAAAAGAATTTCGCAAAATTCCGGAGCGCCGCGCCGAAGGCCCGGCGGAATTATAATTCTATGTACAAAACGAAAGGAAACTTGCAAATAAACAGTGTTTATTATAGCGCCGTTAGCGTCAAAGATATTTCTAGTGTAATCTGACAAACGAGCCACAGAAAGCTGGAGACGATGCCGCTGTGGTGTGAAAAATTCTACGGCGAATGGCTCCGCGGAGATATGTTTTAGATAAAGATTATTTATACAGTGTCTTATTTTACAAATCCAATTTCCGCGTGAAAACACGGGCTGGTTGTAAATAACGCAGACAAAGCTTTGCCGGAATCGCGTAGCGTTCGATACATTATGCAGGCCACGCTTCGTTGCGCCGAGCAATGAGCTCTGTAAATATACCAAGCATATCTGAATCGCTTTTTTCTAACGATTTTTTTCGCAGCTTCTGACTTTACATAGTTCTGCGCGCAGTTTAAAACTTCCCTCCAGTTCAACAGGCTTAATGAGTTAATTTCTGCTCTAACAGGCGGTCGGTTGGAATTTCAAACAAAAGGATTTCAGGGATCAATAGTTTCGGTTCTTTTGTTGTGTTCGAGCTTCCTATGGTAAACTATTAATTGTGGTTAGTATTTATTCAAACTTCTTCAATATAATCATCGCTTCATAAGATTGGACACTTCATCTAATTCATTTAATAAAAAATGTACGTTGTAATGTCCATGTTTGACTACAACTTTGAGCATCATTACTTTTTCTCGTATAATTCAGCGGCACGCAAAATCTTACTATATAAAGTAAAGAAGGCGACAGAAACAACACGATACAGCCAATATCATTCTTTTCCGAAAACTGTTAGTGCATTATCGATAACATGTTTTCTGTGTCATTAATTTTGAAAAATTGTGCCGATAACTTAACTACATAAGCGGGGACTTCCCCTAAGATATAAAAAACAGAATGGTTTAGAATGGGCTCGGTGTGCAAAAACACGAATGTTTGAACCAAAAGTCATAGCGTACCACATCAGTTAGTAACAAACCGAACACAGGGAGCCCTTATCGTTACAGTCAAAAGGCACTATTTCATTTTCTTCTACTCGTTACAGTTTTTTGGTGGCTGTCTCTGGGGCACGGGACATAGAGGAAAAGTCGTGATTTAGAGACGACAAAAATGTTATTTTCGTTACCCTGTGTGTGAGCGTTGCTTGTGGGCTTGCGTGACATATTTTTCTAGTGTCGAGGATGACAAATGGGAAGATAAATCAAAACGAAAGCCAGCTTTTCTTTTAAAAGTTTTGTTTCTACGTATTCGCTGGAAGTTTTTCTGTTATGTCTGACAGTATCATTTTTCTGTTCCTTATTTAGTTAGCTGCGGTATGTACTGTTAGAGCTGTCAGCGTTTGAATGCTATTCCCGTATATATACACCGTAATAATGTAAAAACTGTTTATAATATAACTCGTCACTTTGTTAACTTGTAAATATAATTTTATTCTTCCTAATAGTAGAATAACAATAGGCAAACTGTCAATAGCTTTGTATAGATACTATTTTTCTACTTTCAAAGGCACGTATAGTGAATATAATTATATGATCATTTTTAATATTATTAAGTGAAAATTAAATTGACTATCTATATTAACTATCCGACCCCGCGCTTCATACCTACTCAAGTCGCAAGACTTGTATCAATAATTTCACTAAATACTCATCGTATTGTTTAATTCTTCTGTTTCTACGTTTTACTTTTATTCTTTGTCAAACTGTCATTATTGCTGACACATTATCCATCGAAAAGTTAATAAAACAAAGTGAACTAAAATCATTGTAGTAAAATATTTCATCAAACCAAAAATGTACAGAAATGCTTATCAACGAGGTATGTTAACAATATTCTTTAGTGGTGGATCTAAACCTCTAGCTATATGGGATGTCCGTACACAAGATGGATACGTTTCAAGATTTTTGGATCAAGACATAAAGTCCATGGTTTTAGAAATAGGTGGAACTAATGTAAGTACAACCTATATAACTTGTCCAAAAGGAAAGGTTGTTTTAGGAATAACAATGCCTTTCTTAGTCATGATTGTAAAGAATTTGAAAAAGTATTTTTCCTTCGAGGTAACAATTCTAGATGAAACTTCAACAAGACGCCGGTTTCGTGTGTCGAATTTCCAAAGCACTACGCAAATATTGCCGCTCTGTACCGCAATGCCTATTGGGCTATCTGACGGATGGAACCAAATCCAATTCAACCTTGCTGAGTTCACTCGTAGAGCTTATAAAAAGCAATTTGTAGAAGTACAAAAACTTAAAATTAATGCCAATATACGCATAAGGCGAATATATTTTGCGGAGAGATTGTTACCTGAAGATGAATTACCGCCAGAATATAAACTGTACTTCCCATTGTCATCTAAAGGAACAAAAGATAAAAAGACACTCGCTAAAGAAGTAACAGGTAAGGAAAATATTAAACCATCCACTTCACAACCTGAGGTTAAGGCGTCTGAAGCTGCTCCTGTAGAAAAAGTTAAAAGTGAAGCAAAGGTTTCAAAGCCAAGCTCTAAAACTTCGGTTCATTCTATTAAAAAAGAGCCGTCTCATGAGTCCAGAAAACAATCTAAAGAAATTGAAGAGGTCGTGCCAGAAGAAGGAACTACAGCAACAGTTTCAGAAGTACCTGAGGGAGTTTCTGAAAAAGCTGAAACAAATGAAGAACAAGTGCCTATAGCAGATGAAAATTTAGAAACCGGTGCTGCTGAGGATTCAAACGCTCCTGCACAGGAAGCTGAACCTGAAGAACCGGGGAATGCGGAGCAACCATCAAATGAGGTTGTGGAAACTGAGCCAGCAACAGTATCAGAAGCGGAGCCAGTTACAGAATCTCAAGCTGCAGAATCCTAAAAAACAATCTTTGTTCACTTCAAAAATTATGTTTTTCGCTTTTTTTCCAATATTTTTAATTTATTACATTTATAAGAACTACTTAATATAATGGTAGATAATTACTCTTCTTTTCTAGTTCAAGTTGAATTATTTTAGTTAATTTTGAACGCAATAAGAAATTTTTATTTTAGCTACTTTTTATTGTGTAAGAATTTTATACCTTTAGTAATTAAATTTATTAATTATTTATAAAATTCCAAACGTTTTTAATTTATTACAATTAGGTATACACGAATATTTACATTTGTCATATACAACGCAAGCACGCATTTATATAAAGCGCACACAATTATAGCAATGATCTTCTATGTTTTATCGAATTTTAAGTATTTTCTAATACTAATTCAATGCAACTGTAATATCTGAAAGTGCGGTACGGTAAATTCCATTTTAAAAAAGAGACTACAATATTTAAATAATTCAACCCCCTTTTACTACTGGCCTAATCGTTTTATTTTAAATGTCAATGTGAATTTTGACATCCACGTCAAACTCAAGCATACTCCGGCAGTCGTTAAATAAATAAATTAGGAATCTTTGAAATTCAGGAACCTCATAATGTTCAAAAACACGTATCAAAGTGGACTACTATCAATTTTTTATAGTTGTGGATCAAATCCCTTGGCAATATGGGACATGGAAGTACAAAATGGACATATCAAAAGAATAACAGACAATGAAGTAAACTCTGTAGTACTTGAGATAGTAAGTACGAATGTAGCAACAACTTACATAGCATGTCCAAAAAGGAACCAAGTATTGGGAATTCGATTACCTTTTCTAGTCATGATCGTAAAGAATTTAAAAAGATACTTTTCATTTGAAATTACTATCCTCGACGACAAAAATATGCGAAGGAGGTTCAGAATATCCAATTTCCAGTCCACTACGAAAATCAAACCATTTTGTACAAGCATGCCTATTGGTCTTTCGGGAGGATGGAATCAAATACAATTTAATCTCGCAGACTTTACGAGGCGAGCTTACGGAACTCAATTTATAGAAACACTTCGTGTACAAATTCACGCTAATGCTCGTTTACGTAGGATCTACTTTAGTGAGCGTTTGTTTACTGAAGAGGAATTACCACAAGATTATAAGCTTTATTTACCTATGGAACACAAACAGAAGAAATTAGGCAAGGGCAAGAAAGAGGAACCCAAAAAAGAAGCTGAGCCTATTCCACCTCCACCACCACTACCTCAAGTGGAAGTTGAACCGCCTAAGACTGAAACAGAAAATGAGATGGCTAAAGAAGATATAGTCAGTAAATCAAGTGCAGGAACTGTCACACCAGTGCCAACAGAAGTAGGTGAAGATAAGCCATCCGAAGTCGAGGAATTAGCTGCTGAAGAAAGTAAACCACCCGAAGAACCATTTGGTGAACGTACTGAAGAGAATATTCCCGAGGATGCTGGTGAAACCGTTGAAGGCCCTTCCGAAGATCAGGGATCGGAGAAACAGCCAGAAGAAGATGCCCCGGAAGAAAATTAAAATAACATAATAACACATTTTGACGATTTTTATTTTCTTTTTGAGTTTCATTTCTATATTATAATAATTGATGTAGCTAGAATATACGATATTGTTTATAGTCTTTTTATTTTTTTTTTAATTGCTTAACGCTTGACTACATAATTCATTAAAGTAAGGGTGGTTAATAGATTTCCTTGATTTTATGATATTTATGACATTCACGTCATTAAATACTTAATTACACCAACAACAATTACTTTTTATTTGTACATTATTAATAGCAACATAAAACATACAAACAATATAATATGACAAAAAAATCCATGCCAAAATACGTCCTTTAAATTCTAAGGTTCTGTTAATTTTCTATGAATTTAAAGTTGAAGAAGTGGCAATACTTATTAAATTCATAAGTGATATTATTTATGTAGCTATTTAACGTGATTTCTTAATAATATAATAAGTTAAGTTATAGTTTTACTTTGTTTGAATTTTCAGCTTTTACTTTTTGGCTCGAAATATAATCTAGAGTAAAACGGCGTTGCAAAAATTTTGGAGTAAAATTAAGCCTATATAACTTGAAGAGCAGCAGATGGCGCTGGTTTAGCATAAATGAATAATAATTAAATTAATCTTTTATATTTTGATAATGTAGTAAAAATTACTTTCGTCATGGTACTAAGCAATCAAAGTATTAACGTCTATGCTGTAATTATGAGTTTTGAATATTAGTTGTAATAAATTGTACTTCACATCTTTCATTTCAACAAAAATCTACAAATACATACATCATAATCTGTTTCTTACTCCGGCTTTGGGAGGGACTACCAAAAACTATAAACGTTCCTATAAACATTTTAAGGGTACAAATGAACACACCAGTGAAAAATATGCATTATAATTTCAAGTACATTGTATATTAACAGTATTAATTTTAACAAGTGAAAATAGGAATTCAAAACCTTTATAAAACTCGACTGCAGCTTAACTTCTTACCTGAAAAAAAGAAAAGAAAATATTAAACGTGAATCGCAATAATTAATTAATTAAAGCGAAAAGGAATCTTGACTTTTAAAATGAATTTTGACACTATTACATTTTTAGCCATACGACCCACTCTTGGTATATAATTGAGGACTCTCGAGTTATCGTATTTCGCTCAGATTTAATTTTCTTATTCATATTACTTCATTAAAACCGCTTGACGATGTCTGTCTGGAACTACAATTTTATTTATTATTTTTGCGTAGAGACAGATGTCGATAAAAATTATGCGATTTTAAAAATGCAGTGCGCGCGAAGCCAGGTATTCGGCTTTGTCGGCTGTAATCGTGTCGGGGTCAGGGCAAAAGTGACAAATTTAAATTTTACAACGACTCCAATTCTTTCCTCGCACATGCGGGCACTGATAAATAAATCCCTACATAAAATTTTTCAACAAAACTTTTGCCTTTTGAGTATAACGCCCAAGCAGTATACGAACAATTTTACTCAGGAATGCACTAGTGGAATTCATTCCATAGGCAATCGTTACTTACGAAGTCACTTTCATGTATTCAAGTCAATGAAGAGTGCCATTTCATTTCAGTTTGAGCGGGCCTATTGCTCCAAGAACTGAATAAAAATATTGAAATGTCTACCAAGAGACTTGTTTCCAAAAATCTCAACCTCTATTGCCTCTTTTATTGCACTGAATAAGAAAGAGGGTGTCTTTAAATATGTAAAGAAGAGTGCTCTATAGGGATTTTTTTATTTACAAAACAAGCATATATATTCCGGCTTTAAATAATGAATGTTACTACTGAAACTATGATGAAAGGTACGATTCAGTTTCGGTTTAATGTAAGAAATTGAAAGGAATTTTCTTTTGGAGTGGATATCCTTTATCATATTCCTTTTAACTTAATTTCTTAATGGAATGGGGTTGCCTCAGATCAAAGCTTTATGTGCATAATATTTGTTATCATTGTAATTTGAATATGGTTCTGGACAAATTCAGGTAAAATTTAATATTTTTGTATGTACTAAAGTAGTTGTAAAGCAAATTTATTGCTATAAGCTTCATTTGTGTGTATTATACTCATGTAGTTGTTTAAGAACATAAAAATTCACTAGCCGATCCTTTATAATGCAACCGAAACCGCACACAGTCATCGTTCACCATATTCCCTCAACATAAGCGCCGGCAATAAGTTAGCCTAGTGCGGCGAGCTATAAATCACGTAGCAATCAAGCGGTTTTCGCGTAGCGCTACGAAACAGGCTTACAGCGGACCAGTGTATTCTTCTATTTACGTTTACAAAGTGTGACAAGCCTTGCACTAAATGCTACGGGTCGTACAATTAGCGATAATAATGTTTCAGTATTGTTCATTTTATGAGATAAGTAAGCTACGATTAATCGAGAGAGCTACGAGTAAAACTGTTTTCGTAGCAGTTGTATATTTCGCGTAGCATAGTAACGTGGCAGTATAAGCCTATAATTATTATAATATAGTCAATATTATGAAGTAAATATCATATTTTTGAAATAATGATGAGCCACTGCAGTATTTATGTTCAATAAAGTTCAATTTAGCCGTTGAATTACAGTGCTGTATTTTCACTGCGACATTTTTCATAAGTAATTAGGACATACAAAATAACGTAGCAAACATCTGTCATGTTACATTCTGAACGCTTTTTATAATAGGCACTCTTACTACCTTCCTAAGTCAAGTTTAGACCCTCCTTTTTTTTAAGACGGTTAAAAATCACTAATATCTGACAGTGTCTACAAAATAAGTTATGTAACAAGTACTTTATCTCACGAAACGCATATCGCTTTTTACTTGTGCCACTTCTAGTTCGATTCAAGCCAACAGTTCGCTCAGTTGGCTTCCGTGTTATTAAATGTTTAAATAAGTACCGCATTATATAGGTACGTACAGCCCAAATCATTTTTGAGAAAAATATTAATGAAATTACTAAATCATTATAAATTAAACTGAATGGCGAAATACGAGAAGCGATAAAACAGTAATGATATTCGATAATTTACAGGGCGTATAAATATGCAATTTTTTTTTTTGACCTAGGTCAGTTTTGCAAAAAGGTACGTAACAAGAATTTTAACCGACAAAACGATGATCAAATGAATTGACCTGTTAGCGTAAGAGACTATGCACTTGAACATATATCACCGTTTTTCATCTTTATTAAATGTAAATTATTCATATTACTTATCAAACTTGTCGGGCTTTAGTACTCGTAGGCCTTAAAATGTCAC
>DWQK01003532.1:0-11447 GCA_018231225.1 Noctuana stator | reverse complement strand
CTCTGCTGTATTTCACAATTTATTTAGTAAGTAGGAACGAAGCCCCCCATTTGGACTGTGATCGGTGGGATTGATGATAAAGATTTTTTTGTAACATATATTGTACTCTCTTCTCCATATGAAATTTATTTATCCAAATATCGGACCCTGTTCGCTGCAAGATACCTGAATTGCTAAAAAGCTATCGAAAGTTCTCTATACTCTATCTATAGGTATTATACTATAAAAACATACTCTCATACTTGTCATGTAAATTAATCCCTTTGTCAAATTCTAACATTCAGTCTACATTTCTACAAAATAATAAAATATGTTATACTTGTTTAAAATTCGTAAGTACTTATCATTCGTATAAACCGGAACAGTTAGTAAACAAATAAAACTTTTCGAACAAACATAAAAATTTCAAGTCGAAGTAGGCAATTTTGTGAAACGCATTCCATACTACTAAACTTGAAAACTTCTAATTGGATGGCACATCAATTTTCCAGTAAAGGCCATTTCAAAATTTCAGACACTTTCCATTATTTTTAAATGAATTTCAAATACTGTAACTCTAGTTTCAATTAACTACGGAACTTTTTTCCGTAGTTAATTGAAACTAGAGTTTAAACTTTGAACTAAAGCTTAAGAGATGCATCTGCAAAAACTTCGTTTTCTATATAATGCGGTAGGTTTGTAGGTGTGTCCCTCAAACATAAGAAATGTTTACTATTCACCGCCGCTGCTTTTAGGTTCCAATTCTCTACAATGTAGCCTATCCCGATGGAAGTGATACAAAAAAAATTACTAACTACGTAACTAACTTTATGCTACGTTAAATTAGCGTTATTAAGCATATTGGTAACGAACGGTTCCTTACGCTAAGAGTAGATAAGTTTCAATCCAGGGTGATCCATTTAAAATAAAATTATTAAATAATAATATAATTCTTTATTTCAACATTCAATATTTGTGTATAATTATTATTGCAAAGGTGAGATTGGTTTTTAACTGAAAATAATGAAATAATTTACTACTATTGCATTATTACTACTATGACTAGTATGACTACCAAAGTAGTGAACAAAGGCAACTGACTTACAGAGTACCGAATAAAGTTTACATGGAACATGTTTACATTTTCATTGTTTTGGAGACGCTGAGAGTGAAGAAGTGAAGAAGTTGAGAGAAGTCTTAACCTCTACTTATACGTCTACAATTCCAAATATAAAGTAAGTACTAAAACGAATTAATCGTACTCGTACCTACATCTCAGATTGTACATATTGTGTCCTAATTCTAAGCCTAATCTGTGGTAGACTATACAAGTAGGTACATTAAGAAGCGCAAAATTAAACTTGAAGGATCTTTCCTAATCTTGGAGGGTTTGTTCTTTGTATGACGTAAGCATCCGATAAGAAAGGTTTTTCCGAAATTCGACTCCTGAGGGAATGAAAGACGGCGGTTAAGTATGTATGGGACAACATGATTTCTCGTTCAAATTTATTATTAAATCCAAGCAAACGGAGTCGCGGGCATATGCTAGTTATACTAGCATACGCTCATTGTATTATTATTAAAAGCATAATTTTTATTAGCATGTACCTTTTCCTTGCTGCGAGCGGAACCAGTTGTGTTCTCAACACGTATATAGTTTACAGTAGTATATAGTGTATCTATGGTTTACGGTGTACAATGCACATTGCACGCGAGGGCGACGACAGTTCGTCGGTTATAAGAGGGCCTAGTAAGAGTTTTAGTAGTTTACTGTAAACTATATTTTGTTTCGGTTTGGCCCATACATCTACCAGCAGCGCCCCTAGTGCAAACATGGAGAACTGAGAGTGGACGGCGTTCATTGCTCGTTTTGCTATTGAAATGCAACTTTGTACTGTACGAGATTGGCAATGTATGGCATGATAGTGAGCTCGATCGTGTTCTTTTAAACTGTCAAAACTTGTACTAAGCTCCAAGACCACGGCCAAATACGAGCGCTATAATGAGATCTCCTGATTTATCTAAATAATATTATTCGCACATTCGAGTAACGGCTTTATTTAGGGGTTTGAAAACTTACGTATGTATCGATTTTATTAGATATTTTTATGTTGTGATTATTTTCAAAGATTTTACTGTCAAGAATTTTGCCTTTCGAAGAAAAGTATTGCATCAATTTAATCCCCAGTGTTTTCAAAAGCCAAACAGATAAAAAAGAAATTCAAACAGACTAAAAAATTATTTCTTACTTCTCAGTAACTTACTAGTCCATTTTATTTTTTGTTAATTTTTTTCTAGTGTTTATGTACAGTACACGTTTAACTGTTTCAAGGTTTTTTTACCTCGTTTTAAACAAGCTCTTATTCAGCCGAAGCCTTATTTCCTTTCGTTTCTCAGGTCAGAGTTTTATCACCCACGTTGTTTGTCGACGGTGCTGATTTACGAGAGGTGAATTATCAAAACAATCTATGTGCATGTATGTAATACGAGTAGGCACTTAAAATTTTTGTAACGCGGTCGCTCTGCTTTCGGACATTCGCTCGGTACGGAGAGCCACATTTGAGTAACACAAAATGTGTCGTCTTTAAAAAATCGCTAGCTTCTTACCGATGAAGATATTTGTGTTGTAAATGCTTTGTAGTTTGGCTTACAAGCGTTCCCACAAGTTAAGCAACCTCGGACCGATCGAAATTACGAGTACTTGGAAGAGTGACAATTAGTAACAAAGATACGCGCTTCCGTGCTTTAAGTTTGGAGCCATCGGCTTGGATACATTCCTAATGATATTTTTAGATATACTTTTGTAACTTGTAACTTTCGTAACTTGACCTCAGAAAGTGTTATTCGGGTTTACAACTTTACAATTTGTCATGCACTGCTGTCGATACTACAATTTTTATAATATGGATTGATTTATGACCGTTATTTATTATGATTTAACATACACTATTAATTTATCTATATGTTAAAAGCATCTATAACCTAAAACGGTATGTAGACCTACGCAAATCAATGTTGTAAATCAATTTTTACGAGACACTAAGTAATGGTCCAATGTCATATTTAAATTAAACAGCAATAGTGAGACCTATTTGTGATTAATAAAATAATAGTTATATATTATGAACGTAATATAAATAAATTATTATGAATACTTTAAACTGTGATTTAGGTTTATTATTTACGTACATTTACAGTATGTACATATTATTTGCTATATTTTAACATTTTGTTGCTATAATTGGGATTATCTATTTATTTATATAAAATACACACACAAATCATTTGTAAAATATCCCTAAAATATTATTAATTTTTTTTATAATTTATTACATAAATGAAACCTATGTAAGCGTTTAAGCCTGTACTCATAACAAGAAACGCATATAAGTTTTGCATACTCATCATATCAATAATGCGTGCATTCACCGGATAATTTCAAAATTGATCTTCCCCTCAGAGACCTCTAACGGAATCTGCGGGTTTAACAACCCTAGTTGAAAGTGCGGCCTAAGGTCATCTACTAATAATAAGAAACACATGTGAGCTTTGCATGCTCACATTCCAATAATGCAAGGATGTGTGAAGCATGCATTAGCCAAACAATCGCAGGATTGATTCCCGCCTTCGAGATAACGGATGCGTGCGCGCAGATACCTCTAACGGGAACTGCGGGGTTAACAACTCTAGCTGAAAGGTTTTTTGCTCGCCAAAATTCTAATTTAATTCATTTATAGTTTTATCTAAACAATAATAATGTAAACAAACACAAAGGAAATAATATTAGTAATATTGTGTCAAGCGGTAATTATTTAGGAAATTGCCGATTTACATTTACTCGTGTATTGAAAATTCCAACGTGGCATTAAGGTGTGTCGGAGCTCACGTTAATGCAGTAACTAATTAATGTACCTACTTATCGGATACACGAACCTATAAGCTCTTAGCTCATAGCTCTTAGTTCGTAACAAAATATTTCGTTGTTCTGTTAATGATCATAATTCTAGGGATATCTCGGTAATCTGGGAACGTTGTTTATGCTCTGAGTATCTGAATACTAAGGGTATTAAGATGAAAACAGAGTAATTGTAAATACAATGAACATTGTACCTACTTTTACGACGTTTCAATGTATAATGCTCTTAACACTGCACGTGGGGCTTCTAGATTTAATACGATGTATTTTCTATTTATGGAATATTTCATAATAACTCCATAACCATAACGAGTGCCAGAGCCTTTGGTAACCTTTATCGGTATTTTTTTAATCCTGACTTTAATTCGGATATCTCGTTATATCCAGCGAGCTTAGCTAAGCACGATATAACGAAGAGAGCATCAAATAAAAACGCTCAATTAAAACTGCAGCATTTTTATATTCTATGATTAAGAGGCGTTTTAAAAACTTGATTAAACACAGGTTTATTTTAAATATATATGTCTTTAAAACAAACGTATCTACTTAACTGTTATTATGATTTGTATAAAGTGTAAAAACAGCATCGACAATCAAAGTAACTACATCAAACAACAAGCTCTTTTAACTCTCATAACCGTAATCGATATATAAATAAATATGCACTAAAATTTTAACACATTATATGCCATTAACACCAAACAATTAAAAAAAATGCCATCATTCAAACGAATATTTCCGCAATATCATTTAGAAAGTATTAATTAATATACTAAAACGTAGCATAAGCATTAGTATATTGCTTTCCGTTACAATTGAATAATAAATAACAACAGCTTGGCTAGGCACCAGCAGTGGCATTGGTAAGCATTCCAAGTTCAATGTTAGCTTCGTGATTTAATATTACCAACCAAGTGCTACATTATGTGAAGAAACGCGCTATACTATATCGAGGTACTTACACTCAATACGTGACAATAATAAATAATTCTGTATACCTACCACTAACTGTTTCGCTTATTTTTATTCCTACTTCTTCGAGCTGATTGATTTTCTCTTGAACTGAAACACCGTGTAACTGTCTAAAATTATTATTACTTTTATTTTATCTAAATATAATATGACGATAAATCGAATAGTTATACCTACCTAGGATAAAGCAAGCTCTTACTAAGCACGGACTTCACCTTGCCTCACCTACACTCGCTATTTCCATTTGAAACATATAATTGTTTCGCGTTGTGCTTGGAACTTTGTACTGGTAAATTTCTACGTCCCAGGAAAAGCGTTGTGTCTGGTCTAGGTTGTTATTATTCAAATAATTCTCGTTAAACTTCGCCTTGTTTGACGAGGAACGAAAAACTACTTGGCTTCTCTATTGCGTAGGTTGCTGTTGCGAATGATTGTATCTGAACGCCTTATCCAATCGTAAAGAGTTGCCGCAGTTATTGACTTAGCTAATAGCCCTTACCTATTCCTACCTGACAAAAATATGGAACTTGATTTCATGTCATAATAATATTGGATCGTTAGATACTCTAGCTTCGCCGACTAAGCTGCTTCTAATACGCGGTATTGTCCAATAAACTTACATGTTATTTCAAAACCTACCCATTACGCAAGTTGTCTGTATTTGATTGTTGAAAAAGATTTTTGTATTAATAAGAATTCTATTGCTTCGCACACTTGCCTTTACCATGTATTTTTACTGGTTGTAAGTGTTGTAATAGATTATTAGATTGTAAAAGTTCTGTTCTTTAGTAGAAAAGTTTAGGCGAAGCACATCGGTAACCAAGTCAGCACCTAGTGACAAACGGTTCGAGTATTATGTTCGTTAGTAACAAAGAGATTTATATCACAACTAACTAACTGACCCGACGCTGTTTTTTGCAAATATAAATGAAAACCCAGACGAGTTCCGTTTAAAATCGCGAGAGGGTTCCGTAACTTCCGTATTTTGATACGAGTATATAAACTTTTTATAGCGGAACTTGTAACTGTAATCTATAAGGTGGGGGGGGCTAGATCAATTTACACATAATATATGTATTTCCTAAATAACTTTAAAACTATCGTACCCGCTTGCATCTAGTTTGTCTCCATTTATGTATACGAGTACCATACTTATTTATGCTGATTAGCTGCTCCGAACCGTATAGCGTTATTTTCTATGTTAGTTGACCTTTAGTAGGCAAAATTAAGCGTGCTAGGTTAGATATACCGTTTAATACGGATTTCAGCAAAATTATTATTTGCCTCATACAATTGAATATAATGCATTATATATATTATTAGGCACAATGTTAAGTAGGTATATCAAATACTTAATGATATTTTACTTGTCGTAATAATATAATTTCTGATAAACTAATTTTAGTAGGCTCATATAATTTATTTATCCACTTGATACTTAATTAGCCAGATAAGACAACTATTGCAAGTGCAATTAGAATTGAGGTTATGTACATAAGCTCATTAGATAAAATCTAGTTAAAAGGGATCATAAATATTGAAATGTGCCATCGATACGATTCACTTCAAGAACTCAGCAGATTGCAACAAGTTATCGCTGAACATAATAGGTAGGTACTTATAATATGTAAAAAAATCAGGCTAATTGATAAACTCCTTCATATTTGAAGTCGGGTACTTAAAGGATTAAATTCTGCTGTTATGATGTCTGAGACGACTACGTCCACTTGTAGTAAATGATTTAATTTATCTTCCCCTGACTCTTAGCCAAAGTTTTTTCTATCATTATGAAGCATCAAATAGAATATTCAACCCGTTTTTTCCCACTGCTGCTTTTCGCATTGTTGCTAAACAATGCGATCGCTTGCGATC
Organism: Noctuana stator; assembly: GCA_018231225.1. Lineage (NCBI taxonomy): Eukaryota > Metazoa > Arthropoda > Insecta > Lepidoptera > Hesperiidae > Noctuana > Noctuana stator. Next base: position 4,708 of record DWQK01003532.1, on the reverse strand, counting down.
CACACTACCAGCGGGGCTATGCGCGCTTCGATGTAGAACACCTGAAATGAGAATCAGATGATCTCTGCATCTATGTATGTAACCTAAGACCTAAAATCGTATAGTGCCGTAACCTCTACATAGATTAGGCACCTATTCTGAAGGACTGTCAAATGTTTATGTATGCCGGCCTCCAAACCACACTTTACTGAGCGAAGCGCCGTATTAATTGCTTCAGGCACCGTTGGATTTTACTTGTAGGTATTGGTTGGTTTGATACTAAAATATTAATTTTTCCAAGACATAAGGATTCCCTTAAGAAATGACACGAACACCCAGACGGAGAACGAAATACTAAACTTAATATACCTATACAAAAATTCGCACCCTTCGAATGGAACCCAGGATTCAATGTAAAACCTGCATACTAACCACCATACCATTCGAATCATTTTTGTTAGATTGGTGTTTTCGTTCAAATGTAAATTCTAAAAGCTTTTTATTTTTCAAATCAAGTAGTAAAAGGGTGAAATAAAATGTATTTAAATATATTGTTAAATAAATAAAAGTTCATAAATTGCTTTATTCGATGGTAATGGAAACCACTGTTAGTAACTTGCGTGTCTAACTTCTCCATAGTTCTCCACTGATCAGTGTATAGCTACTACAGACTTACTTTTTATATAAGTACACAAAGAAAATGTACCAATCAGCTAGACATATCGTCGCCTTAGTGCTTATTTGTTCATATTTGTTTTACAGGAGAAGGTTTTTTCTTTTGAAAAAATTGTTACGATGTTCCGAATTCCGAAATGGTCCGAAAAACATCATGTTTTTCAGTTGTTTAACGTAAAATATATTTTAAATGTTTTACTAATCGACGTGAAATTAAAGCACGCATCTTTCTGTATCAATAAGTCATTTTCGGCAAATGCGGTAGGTAGATTGAACAAATAAGTACTAAGGCAAGGCAATATGTGAATAAGTCAAAGACTGTTTTTTGTGTATAAAAAATATTTATAACAATTTTTTGAAAGTAAAAGCGTAAATCAATAATTGTGTTACCAGATGTCAATATTAGGAAGGTTTTATAACATTAACAATAATTCAAGTGTAATCAGATTCGTACTTACCCAGAAAATTCACAGATTTTTCAATACTTGTGTTAACTTTTAGAAAATAGCGCGGTTGCAAGAAATTTCAGGTATTATTCAGCAATACCTACGAACTAAATATAACGCTGTTTTTTCTATTCTTACCTCATTATTTTTAAGATATGATTCTCATGTGTTTTGATGGTGTAAAAGAATTTCAATTTCAGTATCTAAGTAAAATATGACAATACGAGTGACTAACTTGTTAAAAATTAGATCGGTATGAAATCACACTGTAGTTAAATAGATAACCTCGTCAGAGAGAAAATATTTGTCGCATGACGATGCTATCAATTTCGATCTAACTATTGTTTGCCTTGATAACGACATTACGTACGCAAAACCTTTGAAAAAGCGCTGCAAATTATAACGATGCAAACCTACTCTTTCGATACCATCGAAAAAATTTATGAAATATGTTTTCTTATTCCATTTCTATTTAACATCTATTCTGTATGTATGTTATTATGTTTGGTATTTCATTTAAAATATTTTTATACTCTATCATAAAGCTAGTGTTATTTTGAAAGGATAGGAGCGCGAACTGAAAGCATTTAATATCTTGTACATTGAGTAGCTTTTCTCGTCTCGTAGTCACAGTCGAGATATTCAAAATCAAAAACCGCCCAAACGATTTCATTTTTAATTACAGTAATATAATTAATTTGTTGCAATTTTAAGTTTTAATGTAAGTGAGCATAAGTTCAGAAGAAGGTTACGCTCGCTTTTCCGACAAGCCGATTAAAATCACTGGTGTTAAGTTTCTGTGGATACGGTTAACCGTGTGGGGAGTCGAGTTGTTCCCGCTTTGGAAGACTATCACAAAACTTACGAGTGGTGTTGATACCGCGCGCGTTGTGAGAGCGTGCGTTCGGTCGCTCGTACTATGTACGACTGACGATCGCGGGATGCCTAGGGCTGACTTGAAGGCATTTTAAAATGATGATGCACTGCTGCTGTTTTCACTTCGATACGCACAGATCGTGATCCGAGCCTCCCCTGGACCCCGCAGCCCTGGTTACCGACATTTTGAGCTTCACCATCGAGTTTTACATCCACTCATAGAGTTAACGATCCCGCACAATCAATCTTGAATTAAGATAAGCTTTTTATAGACCTTTACTACATGAGAAATTTGTTACAGAAAATAATCTGCGATAGCACGGGCACGCAATAAAACATAGAGCACAAAATAAAGCCAGTTAGGTCGAAAAACGATGTTGATAAGAGGGCAAACGACTAACGTTCTGTTTACGGTGCAGCCGTGCTGTTTTACATGAAAAAATCTATTTGTATAAAACCTTTATGCAGATAAACCATTTTATGTTTTAGTTGTCGCAGTGAAATGTCGAAAACCACATTCATTTAAGGTTATCATTATCATCAATCATTATTGTCCCACTGCTGGGCACGAGTCATAGACCACCTAGCCTAATTGGTTTTTAGAATGAGTCTTCTCTAGGGTTTAGATCATAGTCGACCACGCTGGCCAAGTACAGGTTGCTGGACCTTACATGCCTTTGAGACGTAATGGAGAATTTTCAGGCCAGGTTTTCGTTCGCACCGAAAAGTCAATAGGACGTGGCGCTGGGATTTGAACCCGGTTCTCTCGAATGAGATGCCGAAATCAAAGCAACCAACAAGCTATCATCGCCGAGCAAGGTGAAATACGTACGAGTACAAAGAATAATACTTTATTAATTAGGTGTCTGAGAGAAAATAATGGCGTTGGTAGCTAATAAGAAAATCAATGTTTAGTGAAACATTTTTAAGGCAATATATTGTTTCTTCTAATACAATCTTTTTTGTATTTTACTGCCCATCGAACCGTGATAAAGAAAATAAAATATTATGACTGTATTTTAGAGGCAGTGTGTATTACTAAGCGTGTATAACTATTTATTTTTGTTAATTAAGAAAGAAAATTAATGATAGGCAGATCATAATTAAAATATATTATAAAAGTATTTTAGTCATAAATGAAAACCGACTAACTGATTTTAGATTTGGACCATTATATTATATTAACATTTATACAGTATTTTATAATAAAATTTTAGGCAATAGACAATGCAAGGACAGTCTTAATTGTGTGCAATGCAATTTTATTATAATCAGTTAGAAGTCCTACCATAGAACACAATAGTACAGTAAGTAAGCTCAGGAATTATTGTTCTATATACATTTGTTACAATTCTTTTAACTAACTATATCTCAGTCATGGAAAGTGGCACATTTTTGAATCAGTACATTTGCTTATAACCACCGCGAGCTGCATTTAAATGTTATGTTGTGGCAGACGTTTACGAGTGTGAAGCGTTTTGTATGAATAGGCTTAAGGTCGTATTCCATAGAGAAACGGGTTGTTGGTGTTCAAAATTTCTACAAAGAAAACGTTGTTCAGGCCTTGAATTTTATTCATTTCAGAGTGTTTCAATACGAAGAAAAGGGTGATATGCAAAATAGCCTCCCAGTATAAACGTACAAAGAATTTATTTGTCGTCACCAGATAGTCATCATCTTCATTTAACAAGTACAGTTTTAGTTCTCGGCGTAGTAGTAATAATAGCATTAATGCAGTATGTGACGACCCGTAGTGTAGTGGTTATCATAAATGGAACCCACAAAACCAAAGGAAGTATACTGACTTACTCAGGTATGTCAAAAAGCTTTAACATCGCGAAACGAGCGAGGGATAAATCCTTACAAAGTACAAAGTTGGTATTATGTTAAAAAATTACCTTTCGCAAAGTCTTATCATCTGTATGGGCAGGTCTGTAACAGTAACCAAACACTATCTTTACTTATAAACAAACGACACTCCAGGCTTCATTACGACGAAATCAAACCCGCATTGCATGGCCATGATGCATCTCCTGGATAGGTTAAATCCAATAAGCCTATAGTAAGTTAAAGTCATTTAATACATTTCATTTACATTCTAACATTAAAGTGTATTGTTATTCTTTGTTTAAAGCATATTACACACAATCCTTAGTTAAGAATTGTAATGCACTTTGTCAATAAAGCATGAATTTGAAACTTTTATCAATGAAGAAAGCAATTAAGAAAACTATTATAGTTACAGTTTGAGCATTAACAGAATTTATTATGCCTTACACAAAATTAAAATTAACGGAACTAGCCTTAACGAGGCTATCGACAAATATTCCCTTACTCTTAGAAATGTAACAGTTATCTCTAATATTATAAACGTTAAAAAGTAATAATAATTCCATCCCCAATAGTCTCGAAGCAGCCAAGCTCACCCTAACATACTCTTATGTAACAAATTCTATTAATGCTTAGTGACCAAAACGTTCTGCATCCGGCAATCTTAAGTCCCACGCTTTGAATATATTTATATATACCTACAATCAAGGGTCCCACGCAGCTCTTACCAAGAACCTATCGATAACTACAGCTACGTGCTAGCAGATTTTAGCTACCTGTTAATTTAACTTTAAGCCGTATTCATGTTTTAACAAATTTTTCTACTGTTATCTTAATATATATAAATTACGTGTCACAGTGTTTGTCCGCGATGGACTCCTAAACTACTTAACCGATTTTAA
>DWQK01003531.1:0-11447 GCA_018231225.1 Noctuana stator | reverse complement strand
CCGCTGCACCCATGTCTGCCGAGAAGCAAACGAAGCAATTCAGTTGTGGTTCCGGTGGAAAGGTGCAGTTGCCAGCCACACTTACATGAGACAAACTTCCTTTAGGCAAGCTTACTTCAGGCAAGACACGAGCCTGCTTGAGCTTGGATGTACGAGTAGATGTCCATGGGCGGTAACGACCACCTAACACCAGGTGGCCTGCATGCGCGACTGCTACTTCATGTCATATAAAAAAAAACTTTAAGTTAAAGATAAAGTCATGATTCAGGAATACATTATACTGTTACTAATGACCACTAAAGAAATGACTTCTCCAACTTCTGAAGACCAAATTCGTTAAGATTGCTCAAACTGTAGATCTCGTTACTGCCCAGCTGACTCAGTTTACTTGAAAAGCAAAAGAATCGCGGAAAAGCTAAAAGCTCGACTAAAGCAATTTTCTCTAAGCTCCCCATCGCTATGAGATTTTCTTTAATTAATAAAATGAAAGTTCATAAAGTCATTTTTATTAAAGCGGAGTATTTTCTGATAAATATTTTTCTTGTACGGTCGCACGAGAAAGTATTAATTCCATAGAAAAAAAACTTTTTATTATTATGCAATCGTCAATTCCAAGATGTGGTGGTAAAATGGTACTTATCATCACATTACATTAGTATAAAAATAAGTGGCGTCCGATTTCGCTTAGATCTTTTACTCGTAAACTAATCAATGGATTTTTATATCGTAGTTTTTAGCAATAGATAGAGTGATTCGAAAGGAAATTTTATAATTATTATGTATAAGTTTACTGATTTTGAGATGGTCAACTAGTACTCACATAAGTAAAATGAAATTGATTTTGTGCGTAGCTGCAACCCATTTTCCCCGACTTATGGATAAAAGAGTACCTACAGGGGCAAGATAGATAATTTTCAAGACAAAAGTCAGTTTTCATTTTACCTTATATTCTTTTATTTTAAATGAAGAATCATTCAAAACCAATTAAAATCGTAACTCAATCCGCCTACTTACTCCTTTTGCAACTGTTTTCAATGCCGATTCCCGATCCAGTTACTTTTGCTTTATCGAATTCTCGAACACAAAATGTTACGCTACTATTGTGTAGCTTCTCTGAGGTGTAGTACTGAACGAGATTGGATATTGAGTTAGCGTGAGTCGGACAAAGCTATCTCTTGAAGGATCTTGCTTTGTACAAGCCACAGATCTTATAACCAATAACCAATATTATAGATTCCGTATGTTGAAAAGATTAATTAATTTTAAGTTCCGCAAATTAGACTGCAGAAAAGTGGTAGGTTATTATATATTTATTTACGACCCGTGTGGTGTATTGGTTACCACGCCAGTCCACCATTTGAAAGGTCCCGGGTTCGTGTATTAGTCTTTGTATGTGTCAATAGCACCCACGACACAGGGAATCCTAGTGTGGGGCTGTGAGTGTGAAGCATTATTATTATTATTATTTAATATATTATTTATTCAATATAATTAAATTAAAGTTCATGTAACTGACATTTATATATTTTCAACCGGCTAATTGCGACTGGCTATATTTTCAAAAAAAAGAGGAGGATCTCAGTTCGACTGCATTTTTTTATGTTTGGTATGCTTATTATATATATAATATAGCAATAACTATATTATATTATATATTATATTGCTATAGTAAAAAAAATACATAAATAAATAACGCCCCACACAAGGATTTCTTAATATATAGATAATAATAGGAAGAAAACCTTGGGAACCTCTGCCCAAACCAGTGATCTGTGGTGCCGACCAATGCAATTTGTTATTCTGTTATCTGCTGATACTTCCAGCTATTGTTATATCACTAGTTTATCTAGTTATATATATATATATATATACAAAGCTAGTAAATAATAATGCAGTAGAACTACTAACTAATGATTGCTGTTACTCGAATAATTTGTTAATTTTTGTTTAAACTATGTATAATCATAATATATATGGTATACCATAAATAATGATTGTCGATGTTCACACAGTAAAGTATTAAATAAATAAATAAGTGCCTATGCCATGAAGTCTTCTTGCCATGAAGAAGCAAGCAACGAATAACGACGAATACACACACACACACACAGTTAAGGTTTCGATAATCCGCCTGTTTACTTACTTCATAAACACATCGCAAAAACATAACGTTTGCAAACGTGAAGAAAAAAACACTCAAGGCTTAATATGTAATGTTACGATGCGAATTATGACCTCTTAGTGTTTGAGAGAGCCTTTATCTCGAGCAGTTGTAGGTTTTATCACGGTACAAAGAGAGAAAATGTGAGACAGGAAGCAGTCCTACCCTCTTTTAGCATGAGTACAAGCTTGTCGACCACAAAAATTATTTAAATTATTTGTTTAAATTAGTTAATAGTTTTAATTTAATGTATAAATAGGCAAAAGCCTATTTATACATTAAATTAAAACTTACATCTAACATAACGGGATTGCTGAATTAGTTAGTCATTGATCTCTATTGCCTATACAATCAATTATTTTATTGCACGTATAAATTATGTGATGGATCAAAATAAGCAATAATTACATATTCCACTTAGCATCTATATGCGTTGACACGTCACAACAAACATTCAATCGAAATTGAGTCGCGTGAAGCAGTCAATAAGTCGTCCCCCATACGAGCCACACGTCAAATATCTATCAGGCACTTCTTCCGAGCTTCTTTATTCCAAGGTTTCGTATGCTTTTATTTTGGCTAAGTACGGCGAAATTTTACGTCCATGTTTTACGGTCGTTACGAAACTACGTGCATGGCTAGACTACGTTCAATATAGATAAGGGTATTACGTTATGAAAGAGTATTCGGTACTTAGAAGTAAGATATAGGTAAATAGATATTTTGGTGATAGGCATGGATATCTATATTATTAATATAAAGCTGGAGAGTGTGTTTGATTGTTTGTTTGAACGCTTTAATCTCAGGAACTATTGGACCGATTTGAAAAACTTTTAGTGTAAGGAAGGCTATAGGCTATCAAAGTTTTACGTTACAGGTCTTAACTGATGAAACGGGGGCTAGCTAGTCTTGTAGGATACATAATTATGTCACTGTCAAATTGCAAAAATAGTTGGTTTAATTATATTATTATCTTGCGAGCGAAAGAGACGTCAGTTTAAAAGTAATGCAAAACTCTACCAAATTAAAGCTATTATTTTCTGAACCGTAGTTAATTCCGGAAAGTAATCTAATCTAACGTAGGCTAGTCTAATTAGGTTTTGTTAGGATTAAGTTGCCTAATTAGGTTAAGTAAGTTTTAATAATAAAGTGTTAATTTGTAAATGTTTTGTGGTATAGTGTACGAGTTTTGACAGTTTACGAACTGATTAGGTAGGTAAACTTACAGTTTTACAATGTTACGTATTATAACTTATGACTTGTTTTATATATAACTTGTGAGTGAAAATTCGAGAACGCGCCGCTTTTCACGTTTACAGAGGAGTAGCCGCGGATCAGGGCTAGTAAGTTGACAGTTTAGAAAAACAAGCTATCACGCCGTACATTGCCAACTCTTACAGTACAAAGTTGCATTTCAATAAGAAAACGAGCAATGAATACAGTCCACTTTAAATTCTCCATGTTTTCGGTAAGACCGTTGCTAGTAGATGTACGGGCCAAACCGAAACCAAATTAAGTTTACAGTAAACTGTTAAAACTCGTACTAGGCACATAGGGTACGTCATAAACAGTCCACAAAGTTTTCTTTGTATTTTCTGTATGTAATAAACACAGATAGGTATCGTTAAGTGTAGACAAACCGTTCTGCTCTCTGAAAGACTTTGCCACGACGCGATGGTTCCATTATTCGGATTTGCGCAGATAAAAGCTCGGATAGCCGGGAAAATAGAATAAAGGTTTGTATTTCAAAGATAAGCTTTGAAATAAATTAATGTAGGAGATGTACCTAAACGTTCTCTCGGTTTCATTGTTTTGACGAAAATTCTGATACGGTTTCGGGTTAGACACTCTTAGTATCACAGAGAACGCTTTGGTATATTTGCTAATCGCCTTTTCGTAATGCAAAGTTTACTTTAAACCCAAAGCAACTAACATACGAGTACCTACAGTCTGTACAGGATAGTTATAAATTATTTTAAGGACATTAAACGTAGTCGTTAAGACATGTTATGATCCCCATAGGATGGCCATGATAGGATTTCCAGTCCCGTGCCATGAACACATACCAACTCAACACAAATACCAGACTGCGAACAGAAATCTAAATTCATCATTTAACTTTCTGCCCCACCCATACTTGAACCCAGAACCCTTGGAATGGTCGACCAGCTTGGTAACCACTATACGGGTCGTCTATAAATATAGGTAATATCCATACAAAGTAAGTAGCTAAAGGAAAAGTAATAATAAAAAGAAAGCCCACATCGAAATCGTTTTATTTACTTTGAAATAAAGGTACCTACTCCGTCCCTTTGACAGATTTACTCGTTCCAAATTCAACTTTGTTGTTAACAAAGAAATCCCAAGTTGAAGTAACGGTCAGAAAGTTTTAGCGAAGGAAAACCGGCCATAAAAGGTTTTCCGCTCTTGAGCTTGTGTTTGATCAAACAAATAACCTTGATGAGAAACTAAATGCGAATGAAGGATATATTATAATCTGCTGGTGCCCGCCGAGCAATTCACACAATATCTTTATAAATTGCAACCTATGTATTATTCTAATGTACAAGTTATATTATTATAAAGTTTCATTAAAATCCATTCATCAGTTTTTATGTGGAAGGGTAACAAACATCGATCCATCCATACTTACAAACTTTCGCGTTTACATTACCTAACAATTCCGTCCGACATTTTGTAAGTTAAAAGCATGAAACTTTATCCTTAGGCTTTTGATTACAAATACCTACATAGATACCTAAATACGTACTTCGGCACTTTTGGAATTTTCACCTCTAAGAAGGAAGTTGTAAAATAAATTTTCAATCTTAAGTACTGTTCCTGGTTGTAATGTGAACTAGATAATGGCTCCGTAACAAGAGAACACTCTCTATTTCGATCCAGCTGTGCCAGCACTCTGCTGCGTCAACAACTAAGCAAGATATAGTATACCTATAGTATAACCTGAGATCTTGTTTATTATTTCCTACCCGAGAGCGAACGCCTTATGTATATAAAAGCAATCCCGAACATAGAGAAAATTTGTTTCTAAATTAAAAGTTCTGATAAAATCGACAGTGCTACCTTTGTAGTAAAATGAATGAACTAAAACTGCACTGTCTATTTTCATATTTTATTAATGCTAATAGTGAAACAATGTGTTTCACTACTAGTTTCGTTGCATAACGTTTATTTATCTTACAATTTATTGTATTACAGAGCGTCACAAATACTCGTATGTCAATTCTGTGGCTAATATTCGGCATGGCATGAAGTTTAGAAAGTTACTTGTGAACTTTACATGTGGGGTGTATATTTACCTACAACACAATAGTAGAGGATTAGCGAGCGAGAACATGCGGCGATCAGCGAACGACACGAAAACCGATTTAAAAAAAGGTTATCAATTAGATACGTAATATTACGGAACTGAAAGATGATAATTATACTGTTATACCTAACAGTAAATCACACATGATATACCTACGAGTACTATTAGGGCTTTCCTCGTTATTTCAAACAAATAGAACATTCTACTAAACAATTCCTATTCCAACAACCACTTTGCTTAAGGGTTGCAGTAAATGCACTCTCTCACGATAAACCAGCACTCAGGTTCGTCAACACGGAAAACTTACTGCACAAACGTTTAAAGCTTCATGGCTTATTTCTTGAAAAGTATTGAACATTCTACGTTAACAGCTCAAGTATTAAGCAGTTATATTCCTTCAAGACTTCTGTCAAAGTAATAATCAATACATATCAAGTAATACAAAATGAATGTTGACTACTATAAAAATGTTTTAACTATGGGAAAGAAATACGACAGTAAAATTTGCTGCTACCACATTAGCTGCTCCTTTTAATATTTGCGACACATCTCTAGAAAATTTAAATGAATTTAAATGATTCAAAGGCATTCATAATTCTAATATATTCACGTATAACACAGAAGTAGGGCCTTGGGATTATCCTACTTACCTGACACAACCCACCCTGAATTACTTTATGGTAAATTAATGAGAGAATTTGTAAGTCTTATGCGGATAATATATACATTCTTAGACACGTGTGTATTACATAATATATAGGTACCTACCCTTCATATAACCTTCATATAATTCCTTGAATATAACAATATTATTATTATTATACTATCGTTACGTTTACGTCGAACGTCGTCATTTCATTTATGCCGTTTTACACTTTTCATACTTCATAATGGTACATCGGCTTTAGGCGCCCTTTCACTAAGGTAGGCCGGGAGAAAAAAGCCGGCCGAAAAAAATCTCGACACTTCTTTAAAATCAAGTGTATAAATAACAAATAAGTAAGTATGCAGTATAACTTTAGCCTGATAGTGGGCACGTATTAATAATAATATTAATAATTATAACCCCGTACATTTCAGGTGAAATTACAGTTGAGTCAACCGCTCAGGCAGCATTCCCGGATAATGCCACTCATCTCCCACGACCCTCATTTACACAAATTATTGAAATTTGCATAATAAAGTTTGCAAAATGGATAAATTAATTTCAGAGTACACGTAGTTAAAATGACATTTTGCTTGTAGTATGATGTATAAATATGTGTTGGTGTAGTTATACCTACCTATTGAATAGGAAGTTGGCCTATCTTCATTACCTTCAACCTCTATGTCCCACTGCTGGGCACAGGTCTCTCCCCACAACCGGGGAAGGCCTGGAGCATACTCCACCACGCTGTTCCAATGCGAATTTGTGGAGATAAGTGGCCAACCCGTGACGGATGTTATCCCGCCAAAAGGACCTCCGACTAGGTTCAATAACAACCGGGACCGATGGCTTAAAGTGCCCTCCGAAGCACGGAAACGAAATTTGCCAATAGCAGTCACCCATCCGAGTATTGGTCGCGCCCGACGTTGCTTAACAATGAGATCGGTTGCGATCTTCACTTCACTACCAGCAGGACTATTCGCGCTTCTATTTCTAATTTTTAAACATTATTATGTTACTTATTGGTTAAACCTACGTAAAAGAAATACCCAAATATATTCGTAAACCATACTTTTACCGAATTTTTTACCGAAAGGTAGATAAGTAAAAAAAAGTTTTGAAAGGCTCTAGGTGAAATTAGTGAGCGAACGAATCCAAACATTAGTTCACGGAGTTACATAATAGACCTCGGGGAGGTTCTTGATCTACATTATGTGTAACACTCCTGTCACTACCGTGTAGTAAACGACCTATCGAAAACGTAGCCAATATTCCAAATAATAGCCTCCGGTCTAACACTACACCGTCTTGTGTGTCCACAATAGAAGATAAATCGACCGATATGGTCGACGCTGGCAACCCATGTAATCCTGGCTCTATACTGGCACTGATGCCACAAACCATTTATTAAAATAGGTTGAAAGTCGTGTTAAGAGGTCTATTCTCTACACACTAGAGTTGTCACGACGGAACAGAGAAAGAAGAATGATAGTACTCGTAAATAGTGCTACACACGTATAGTACTGGACAGGCGTGGCAACTTCACACTGCAGCTGATCGAAAACTAATATGTGATGTTTGCCAATTAAAATAACAGAAATAATTAGAACAGAAACTATTTACTACTTTTTATTTACTACACAATGTACCACAAAGTAGTACATACATAGAACATCGAAACATATAATTTTTCTAAAGCAATGTTGGTATTATGTAACAATAAGTATATTTGTAATCGTAATTTTTAATATTAAATACGAAAATAAGACTCTTAAAATCGAAGAATTTGTTTATAAACGGGCCATTGAAAATATTTAACAACTTTTATTCCTTTTAATCCTATAAAAATTTTAGCCTTTTTAATGAAAGATCCCTTATACTAGAAGGCAGAACTTAATTATGGTAATTTTTTTTCAAACACATTTCTCGCACAAAACATACGACATTCGTTATTTTGACCAGGAATGCGTAAAATATGTAAAATACGTTTTATTTTAAAATAAAAGGACATAACAAAGAACGGGGAACAAAAGGGTAAGCCTATATCAAGTAATGCGTAGGGCAGCCATTATGATGCTCGAATTAGTAGGTACCCCTACGTAGAATTAATTTATTGGAGCACAAATCGCTTTTATAGAATTCAAAGCATTTTGTTAACAAGAAAATAGAATTGCTTTGAATTATATTTTTATCATAACTCTACTTATATATCAATGAACTATTTCTAACATTTGAATTGAAGCTTTACTTTATCCTCCGATATACCAAATTATTGTATTGTCATACACGCTAAAGCGTTGAAAGATTTTCATACTTTGATACGTAAGCTTAATCTTAATAGTAATAATGTATCTACTTACAAATAGAGATAAAGCTAATAAATTTTTGCATAGGTACAGCAATTACAGCGCTTTTATTGCTTTAATACAATATCTTAAAACCTTACTTACGTTCGAAGACAAGTCAAAGACAATTATTTAGATAAAAGAGGTTTATAGTGACTCTATAATTTTCGCTTGTAGACATCCGTTCCCAGTTTCCGCTAAGTAAATGAGGAAGTATACTCATTATAGGAAATAGGTTGAAAACCCAACGTTGTTTCAGTACAAAGATACATAATTGATTCGTCTAAAAAAGCTCAATTTTTTTTATACTTTTGTATCGACTCTATTTATTTAAAAAGTGATCAATAAAGTGTTAAAAAAATAAGCCTGGCAATCAGTCAGACGGACTGATATACCTACATAATACACAACGAGTCCCGTTGATCCCTTCATCCAGGAAAATCGACCACAAATGTCCCAGGAACATGTACCAGGGTCGATAGTTGGTAAGAAAATCATTACGATTTTCCTAGGTGAAGGGATCGACGGGAAGGAGTTTATCTAATAATGAGCAGGTCATACTAAAATAGATTCTCAAACATTAATTTCATGACAATAATATCGTTTTTTCATTATTTAGTACCTATTCCACACTGATGGCGCGCACTAAATTTATTAGTATTTATTCTACCAAATATGACTTTGCTATATGAGATTTGTGAGAATCATCAGACAAAACAGGTTTTCGTACTCGTAAAATATCATTGCTACAGCACACCTACTCTATCTTGCCGGGCACAAAGGGAAGTTCCACGAATTAATTAATTGTCAGCCGACCTTTAATATTTACTCAAGAAACAGCCTAATTATCGAAGTCAAGAAGATATATTGGAAATTGGAAGCTATTATTACCTTCTAATTAGCTGCCTTGCACGGATGTACCAACTACGGATGTACCGCTCGTGTCGTCAAGACTTATAAATAGTCATATGAAGACTGATTTACTTGAGGACTTATAGGAGTGTGAACGTAGACAGGCAGAAAAAGCATTGTATGAACATTTCCTACATGATTTCCATAAAAAATGTGGGCAAGGTACGGAGGACCGTGTGAGCTTTTCATTTATGAACAGAATTCAATTACTCTGTCGTGTTTCCCTTTTGCACGAAACATCGTCGAAAATATGGCAGACTAAGTGCTTTATGGGAGAATTTTATAATGAGATAAAAAGCAAATGAGGCAGCTTCTGTTTTAATATTCTCTGTATTACATTCGGTATTTTGTAAACTTCATTTTCAAGGAATATAGAACACATGTTTATTAATTACAAGGGGCTGTTAACGATTAAAGTCATGTGTAAATATCCCTAAGTAGCCTGGGGTCTGGTGGCGAAACTTTTCCATTACAAAGAAACACTTACGCTTATGGAGTAAATCGATTACTTTGTTAAATAAATGAGTGCCAGCTAAAAATTTCATTAATGCAATTTCAATATCTCAACAAATTGAATAACACCACTATATTAAACGGATCTGTATCATACGTGACATGTTTACTACAAAAGCAGTCATGTGCCGCTCGAGCGCTCTATAAACTCGCCGCTATGCAACGACAGGTGCCACACAGCCAGTTAAGCTAACCGTTCTTAGGGTTGCCAAGTTTCGTATAAGTTATATTAATTCCTTTTTATAGAAAATCAATCAAACCATCTATTTGTTTGCACGAATATATATACGAGTACAATAAGCACTACGCAGAAGTAGTTTACGTCACCTACCTGGCACCTGCCTCATCTCGTTCATCTCATATGTTTTTGTATTATTGTTGTCCTCATGGTAATCCAATGAATTAGTTTATTTAATTAGTACATAGTTTTTTTATGTAACAAGATAATACAAAACGAGAAGATAAAACAAACGTAAAAGACTGAGCGTCAATTCTGTCTCCTTACTACACTTTTATATGGAGATTTTTTAACCCTAATATTCACTTTTCCTTTTAATTTTTTCAATTATTTTTACTCAGACATTTTCCTGACTATAATAAACACACCATAAAGAAACAATTTAGTGCAAACATTCTGAATTTATGCGCGTAAAACATTAATAGATTAACTAAAATTTACCGCACACCCTTAGCCGGTGATACTATAAGCTCTTTGATCAAACTGTGGAATCCCGCCATTGCTGAACGGTCTCTGTAACTCACTGCATATTATTATCCAGCGACCCCTAATGTTCCTGCCACCTGAGTAGTTTCTCTAAAACAATTAGTTTCTAGTTAAGTAAGGTACATCATAGAATACGTTATTTACATACCAACCTATTATTTAGACTTAAAAAACAATAAACCAATTCTGCAAAGCTAATAAAATAACATAATAAGAAATATCGTTGGATGGCCTGGAGCATACTCCGCCGAGGAGATGATACAGATTGATATTTGAGAGAAGTAAAATGAAATTTGACAAACCTTTCAAATGTCTGTGTACCTTCTTTGTATACTATAGGCACCCAAATAAATGCTTTTAATATTCATTTTCATTATCGTGCCCACGTGCCATAGATATGCTATAAGGACCTATACCAAAATATTTGACATATCTTAACTGTTTTGTGTTAACAATTCTGTACCAAATCACGAAAAGTTAAGGTTGAAATAGGTTAAGGCGGTACACTCGTAAAATTTTGTTGGGCTGGACTCATTCTCATGTTGGGAAAGTGCCTAGAAAAGGTCTTACATTCAATAGAATTCAATGAAAAGCTACAAAATCCGAATAGGTGTATGTAAGTACAGGACGGCAGGTTTTACTTATTTCTCACAATGTTTTTGTACTTACAGCAAACAATAAAACAATGCATTCAAGTATACTATTAACATTAAGGTGTTAAAGGTTCCACCGCTAACCAATTTCTTATAAATAAATAAAAATGAATATCGCTTCACACTCACAGTCCCACACTAGGATTCGGTGTCGTGGGTGCC
>DWQK01003530.1:0-11448 GCA_018231225.1 Noctuana stator | reverse complement strand
CTTTTTATGTCCCACTGCTGGGCACGGGTCTCTCCCCACAACCGGGGAAGGCCTGGAGCATACTCCACCACGCTGCTACAATGTGGATTGGTGGAGAATTGTGTAGTAGGTTTGTTAAAATTGATTAAAAAGGATACTTAATGCAAGTGTTACTACATTCATTGATTGAGAATCCATGCTTAATAAATCTGCATAAAACTGTGGACACCTTCCTCTTTCCAGGGTCATTTGTAAATCTATCTGGAAAAAATATTTTCAGTCAGTCATAAAAATATGAATTATTCACTATATCTATATTATAAAAGGCATAAATGATTTACTGTTGTATCAATACACAGGCAAAACTATTAGGGCTAGAAAATAGAAAAATTCAACCCCTAGGAGGGTAAAATGGTCCAATTAATTATGACATCCACACTGACAAAGATGCGGGAATAAGCTAGTGGAATATAAATGTAGTCAGACGTAATACTTACTGGTAAACAGTGTAATGGAAGATTGTACTTTAACTGAGTATCTGATAATAATTTGTAACATAACCGAAACATTGGACCCTGGGGCTCCAAAAAGTTTAATAACTCTGAAGTCTCACCCCTATTTCTCTCGAATATTAAAGACCGCAAGCCCCAACCATTATTGAGAGGTGAAGCAAATATGTTACTTATTAGTTGAGGAAATATTGTTTGTAATTCCTTATTAGGCGGTGATTGATCAATGATCCTAGTAAGTCCTAACAACTTTTCGTGCAAGGGTAAGTTAAGGCACGTATAAAATTGACTCTGAAACAAAATAAAATAGATTCAACATAATTTTAATTAGGCAATTAGGTTCATAAATGTTAGTATTAAATTAATACTCACCAAGATATCTTGCGCCATTATAGATCCCTTAAGGTTAAATTCTTAAATGAATTGTGTTGAACTGTTGAATTGAATTACAGACAGAGTTCATATCACAGTAAAATTCAGTAAGTGAAATTCAATTGAACAGGTTAACTTCAATTCAAATTTCGGCAAATATTTGACATTTTAACAATTATTGACAATGAGAAAAGGCTTGGCATTTTGTCTCCACAACAAATCAGTACTACCAACCTAGCTCGATGAATGTACTCCAAAGAGATTAATACACTACAGTCTACACTGTATTGAACATTTAGTGCCCTAACCGGATCAAACAGAATCAAATTAGGTAGGTATGTTATGTACTATACTATATATACAAAAGTACTCTGTGGCTATGTACTTCTGTATGACAGTACATAATATGACTACGTCATTCTCATTTATTCAAATTATATTTCATGTTAATATATTGTCAAATGTCAATACTACATAACTACATAAAAGAAGGTATATTATATTACCTCCTCTTAGTTTGTGATAAAATAATTAAATAGAAATATTAGAAATACTTAGATCTTAGTATCATCCCTCAGTACCAACCAGTAGACTATGTACAATACTTGCTTTGGGCTTAATGATAATATGAAGTAATGGTCAATGGAGTGGTTTGATAAAATATTGCGACCACGTTATGTCGTTGCTCCAATGGTCGATGCTAGCGAATTGGCCTGGAGAATACTGTGTAGAAGACATGGCGCTCAATTGTGTTACACCCCAATGTTTCACAGCAATGTCTTCACAAGAGATGCCAAATATAGGAAAGAAATGTTTACTACTTGTTCGTTAGATAGACCATTAATTGTACAGGTATGTTGATAATTATATTTAGTTCATTTCAATTCCAGATGTAGATGAAGACTACTGTGAGCCTAGTGGTTCCATTTTGGCCTTCCATTCCGGTGGGTCTAGGTTCAAACCCTACATGTATCTCTAATCTTTCAAATCATGTGCATATTATAACTTATTTATCACTTCCTCTTCAATTAATGAAAACATGTTCATTAAACTTGCATCCTTGAAAGTTTTCTATGAAGTTCTTGAAAAGCATGCGAAGTTCACTAACCTGCACTCTGTCAGTGTGGTGGACTATGGCCTTTACATGCATCAATCAATCATCATACAGGTGTAAGATGATTTGAAACTTTACATTTCTCTAATGCTAAAAATTTTATTATTACTCTATTATTTTTTTTTTTTATAAGTTTATGTTGCAATATTTTGTAGTTTTGTGGGAATGATCCTGATACAATGGCAGCAGCTGCAAAACTCGTTGAGCATGAATGTGATGCCATTGATATTAATCTCGGCTGTCCACAATCTATTGCAAAACGAGGAAAATATGGAGCTTTTCTTCAAGATGAGTGGGATTTGTTAACAAAAATAGGTGAATATTGGTACATTATTATTATATGAAGCTCTATATATTATGACATATTAATATTACATAGTGTAAGTTTAGAAGACTTACATAGCAGTTTAAGATATTACACATAATATTATGTAGATGATAAACCAAATAGTGTAAATGGTTGCGCTAAAATGTTCTAATTTCTAAATTCTACCCGTTTAAACTACTTGCATAGTACTTAAATAAATAACTATGTATAAATATTAAAAAGATGTTTTTAATGTAATCTTTTTTTAGTTACAGCAATGTCAAGTGCAGTCAAAGTACCAATCACTTGTAAGGTAAGAATACTTGAAAGTATTGAGAGATCAGTTGAATATGCCCAGATGCTGCAAAAAGCAGGGTGCAAACTACTAACAGTCCACGGGAGGACCAGAACCCAGAAAGGACCACTTACTGGTGTTGCTGATTGGAAGCACATTAAGGCAGTCAGGTTTGTTCAACATGGATTTAATAACGACAAACCATGCGGTTTAATGATTACTGGGTTCAATTTCCAGTTGGGCAGAAGTTCAATAAATGATGAATTTATTTCTGTTCTCAGTCTAGGTGTTTGTGTGTTTATTACACCCACCAAACAGGGAATCCTAGTATAGAGCTATACTTGTGAGGTGTTTTTTTTTAAATAACATTATATAAATCATAAAATATCTTAGTCCTAATCTAATTTATAAGATTTATAATAATCCACTGATTACTGCTAGGTTTACAGTTGAACAACATAATTGTAGTGAATTAATTACACTTCAATTATTGTAGGTAACAATAAAATTGTCAGCTATTTAAAGAGCAAAATGAGCATATTCCTAGTGCAACAGCAGCACTATCATAATAATTCGCCTAATAATATGATACTTCAGTCCACTAAGGCAAGTATAAGGGTGGAATCTACTTAATTTTTACTAAACCTTTTTAAGATAATATTATTATAGTCTCAATGACATTCATAATAATATGTAGTGTTGATTTAATTAGAATCTTATTTACAGAGAGGCTGTATCAGTCCCTATGTTTGCAAATGGTAACATCCAGTGTTTAGAAGATGTGCATAGGTGTTTAGACTACAGTAAAGTTGATGGTGTTATGAGTGCAGAAGGAATACTTACTAATCCAGCCCTTTTTGAAGGAATAAATCCTGTCACATGGGAAATAGCCGAGGAGTACCTGCTTCTAGTTGAAGTATATCCGTGCCCAACATCATACATTAGAGGGCATTTGTTTAAAATATTTCACAAAATGTAAAGAGCTTTATTAGTTTTAATGTATATATATTATTTATTGGTCACCTTCATAATTTCAAATTAGCAATTGAACTTAATTTCAGATTCACTTTTTCTGAAAATAATGATACAAGGCAATTGTTAGCCACAGCACAAAATTTAAATGATTTTAAGGACGTCTGTGTTCAAATAAAAAATAAATATTTGCCATACCATGAAGGTACTGTGAATTATCAGAACGATGAAGGAGTTTTAAGAAACAGATTTAGTTTGATCTTACCCCCTTGGATATGTCAACCATATATAAGAATTCCTCCAGAAGAACATCTACAAAAAATGGAAATAGCAATTATGAAACAAGTAAGTAAGCAACATTGATTATATTGATTAGAAATCATTAGTAACAAACAAGATTCAGTACTACATAGTGTGAACTTTGAATATCTACAGACTGATTCCTACGAATAT
Source organism: Noctuana stator (assembly GCA_018231225.1). Taxonomy (NCBI): domain Eukaryota; kingdom Metazoa; phylum Arthropoda; class Insecta; order Lepidoptera; family Hesperiidae; genus Noctuana; species Noctuana stator. Next base: position 7,447 of record DWQK01003530.1, on the reverse strand, counting down.
GATTGTTATTTACTAGCCGTGCCACACGGTTTCACCCGCGTTAAGAAATAGTAACCGTAATGCTCGATAGCCTATAACCTTCCTTATGAATGTAGCTATCATACACAAAAAGAATTATTCAAATCGGTCCAGTAGCTCCTGAGATTAGCGCGTTCAAACAAACAAACAAACTCTTCAGCTTTATATATTAGTATAGATTTGACTAAATAAGCTTCGGCTCGGCTTTTCGCCCCAAACTGAAATAAAACTAAAATTAGATTTTGGGGGAAAAAAGTAGTTACGGTCGGACATTAAATTTAATGGTAGTTTATGTTAAAAAAAAAACTATCTTCATTTTCAGGAAAACAATGACTCAAATAAAAGAACTATGGAAGATGGAGATGGTATTGTGATTTCCAGAAAAAAAATGAAAAAGTTGCAAAGAATTTCAAGAAGACCGAATAAAGATATAAATCAGCAAGGAAGAAGAACTGGTGAAATTTGTAAAAATGAAAAATGCCCTAATCCTCTTGTAAGTTTCTGAACATCTTAAAAACGATGCTAATTGGTTTAATGTCACATATTTCTTTCCGACCGATCATATGTTTGAAGTTGCCATCTGGTAAGCAAATTTGAATAAAATAACGGTATTAAATATCGATTAGCGGCGTATGCCACGCAAAACCTATACTGGCTTTTCTGTAAAATCATTGTTTATTCTTCTGCCATTGATGTCAAATCACCATGGCAAGTTTTACGATTAAGCAGAAAATGTGAAAAATTTATAAAAAATTAGAAACTATACCAAAAGTTATTCATGACTGACTTTTTTTTCAGGGCGGTAAATGTGTATACGAACTTTGTAAGAAGTGTTGTAGAAACAAATGTTTCGAAGAGGAACTTGATTGTAAAGGACATAGGATACTTGTACATACAAGAAGAGAAATGGCAAAAAAGTTTTGTAGCAATAATCATAAAGAAAACGAGACTTAAAATGTGAAATATAAAAGGTATATAAATACAACTTTAAATTATGATCAACATACTGTAGTTTCAATATCTCCTATTTTATTTTATTTTTGAATCAGTTTTAAATGATATAATTAAATATTGCATAATACACAGTAAGAACCTACATACAGTAGTTAACATAATTATTTTACTAACCTCAAAGAAAGCAAAGGCAAGTTTATTATTTGAAGAATCATTTTTCGAAAACGGTAGAAAATCTTTAGAAAGCAGATGGAAGAAATGCATTGAGGTAAATACAAAATTGGGTTGGAGATTAGGTATGTAGAAAAATAAAAATATTAAGGTTTTTCACTTCATCCTCGCACCGATTTATGTCAATTCACAATGTGCGCCTGCTAATGACACCTATGCATTATGTTATTAATATTCCTTCTTCGCTAATTGATTTATCAGTTAGATATAGATAGGTAAACTAACTACATAGGTAATTTTTCATTTTCCCTGCGCGCGCATATTGATAGCGTCTAACTACAAGGTAGGTTTGTTAAGGTTTTTTGGTGTCCGGGAAACGAATCGCTTGGTACGAAAAAATTGGAATAATACCTATTGCAAATGGTGAAATGTTGCATATCAAGCTACATAGTAAAAAATCAGCGAAGGATAAACGGGTGGCAGCTTCCTTTAAGTTTACAACAAGTTGTCAGTTGGATAGTGTTAATTATAACATTCATAATAAATTTTTCAATTATTTGCCAGATTCAACCTTATGTATTAAAAGTTATATCGCTTATTGTTTTTGTAACTTTATATGTCACTCATATAGCGTATCATGTTGCTGCCGTAACAATAGATCCGGCTGAAGAGCACCTGCGGAATCGAGAGACCAGTGAAGTACCTGAATTTGATCGAAACCTGCATGCGCACGTTATAGAAAATGGAAGATGTCACCTTTGTAACATATACACAAGCAACAAGAAAACAAAACATTGCGGATTTTGTAACAAATGTGTCTATGGATTTGACCATCATTGCAAGTGGCTGAACAATTGCATCGGTGAAAGGAACTATTTCGCTTTCATAGGGAGCGTTATCACGGCGTTATCGATATCGGCGCTAACTTCTGCCTTATGTGCTACTGATATTGCGCTATTTTTAAAACAACCACAAATTTTGAGTACTGATGCACAAAACTTTTTTAATTGTTCCTCAAAAAATACAACATATAATATAAAATATTGTCAAAGTTCAATATCTTTCTTAACTTTTTTGGTAATTGTATGTGTATGTGGGTTAGCTATTACATGCACTCTTTTACATTTGTACTGCTTTCACTTTTATATAGCGTTATTAGGTCAATCTACTTATGAGTACATAGTAAGAAAAAGAAATACAGAAACAAATAATAATATAAAATGTTGTCGAAAAATTTATTTACAGAACAAACTAAAAGGGCAACAGGAAACTGCAGACCATCTAAGAGAATCTACATCCGAAAATAGGGTAATTGAAAGCGCAAATAACAGAAATGACACAAATGTATCTAGTTTATTGAATATTGTGATCAACAATGAATTAAATAAGGCTATAAAAATGTTCTCATTTTTTGAAAACAAAGTGCACCCTCGACAGGATACTGAACTTAGTTAAAGTTATGTATGACATAAGCGTGGGTATATTCAAACAAGAAAGGCCTTTGTAATTGTATATCAAAAGTGATTTGTACGAAATCGTCCACTGTATCCTGCCATTTATATTTTTTAAGTATATTATTAATAATAATTTAAAACATCTCGTGATATAAATATATAGAAAGAAAAAGAAAATTTTTATTTTAAATAATGTATAGTAACAAAATTGAAACAAGGAAGTCGTCAATAATTTGTAAATGTTTTCATATTCATTCCAAATTTCACTTTTAATACAATAAAAATAAAAACAAACATTTCTATTTAACATTTATTTTTTCATAAAACCTTTTAATTAATATACATTGAGTTAAAAACTACACAGTGAAATGAATAAAGTATTATTTGATACATTAAATTTATGCAATGCACAAATGCCCACATAGAACAGGAATTTTATTGCGTTAAGAATACGCCCAATATACACACAAACCACACCATATTTTATCGAAATCTTGAGCTTTTAGTCACGTCTGCGGCGACGGTTCTGCTCCTCCTGCAAGATATTTAATATAATCATTTTAAATTACAAAACTAAAAGAAAATCACGTTTTTATAGCAAGCCTAACTAAAAAATGAAAATATTAAAAAAAAATTATGCTACAAATATTATGTTTATATAGATAGGGCTTCATTTAGAAAATATGCTCGCAATCCCACACTACACTGTTTTATCATTTACTGAACCAATGACAATCAACCACTAAATCACACAGGTTAACAGAATTATTGTATTTTTTGTTGTTGTTATAATGATGAAAATGTTCATAAAGTTTTATTATAATTACTAAGAACTTACCTTCTGCGTTAAGATGATGACTAATCTTCTGAACATACCAATAAAATCAATGAACAGCTCTAGGGCATGTTGAACAAAGTCTTTGTTTCCCATTCTGCGTTTCTCAATAATAAGTTGAGTGTCAAATAGTACGAAACCACACATTAATATGAGTCCAAGGTACAGGTGGGACTGAAATAATTATATTTATAATTAAAGAAAGGGTCATAAATTAAGTATGAATATTTTAAATTTTTGGGCATAAACTAAAATTCAAGTAAGTGCCTGCACGCAACAGACGAGTTTTAGTGGAAGCCCTTAATTGTTACATTTGTACATACTTGATAAAGAAAGTGTGATTGCATAAAGATATTAAGGAGGGCCATGAGTGACATTGAAGAAAGAAGAGTCATCAGGGTGCCACCCAAAAACAACCAACTGCCTCGTTCAGCTAGCATGGCGGCGATGGAGAAGCAGACAAACACAAGAGTAGTTCCCAGCAGCGCCGTTACAATGATGGAGGGATCAACAATGCTGACATACTCCAGTAGGGGACCCAAACCCATTCCTGGAATTTAAGGATGTCATATCAAGAACAGGGCATTAAGTTCGCTTTTTGTTATTCCTATCATAAGTTAAAATTTAAGTATAAATGAAGAAATGTAATATTAAGTTAAAATTAAAATTACTTTCATAATGTTTTTATATTGAGTTGTCTTCCTATAACATAGTAGTGTAATAGTCGTAATATAACGTTTTTAATATGGGCTACAACAATTTTTGTACTTTCAATTAACAGTTACATTCTTTAAATAAAACACATAAGTATGTTTTCAATTGTTGTGTGTATGTGTAATCTAATTCTAAAAATAATAGAACATTCTAGTAGGTCATTAACTAATAATAATATGATGAAATAACTTTTATGAAATGGTAAGAGCTAACTATTAAAATGAAATACTCATGCTGACTTCACAAGCAATGATGATTAAATAAAAGGTCATTCCAGATTTTTCTTATACATTTTTACATTACAATTTTAGCATTATTTAGAAAAAGAAAGATTGTAATCTTGTACATTTAGGTAATTTTATTTTTCAATAGTAATATTTTCATGTAAGTATCCTCTGAGTAGGTAAGTAGGTAGGTACCTCTGTTCCTTTGATCTAACACAAAGTCCCCTTTTCCAGACAATTTAATATCATCAGTGTGATATACAGAAATGTATTAATATTACACAATATGTCATACCTGATGTTAAACCAAATCCCAGCAGATAGCCAAGACGTAAGCTTGTGTTCTTGCCATTGTCAGGTGTAGCAATGAGCATCAACATGAGACCTATACCCACAATAGTAGAAAGAAGCCCAGCCTGAAACTTGGTGTACATGTCCACATACACTCCAGCAGAGGCAGAGGCGCAAGTCATCATTAGGGTTCCATAAACATTTTTAAGATGTTGTCGCACTGGAGGTTCCCTGTAGAAAATAAAAATATGCAATGCAAAAGGAACAGGCTCATGCTCATAGAAGTTTAAATTGTTATTGTAAATAATTCTTGACCACATCTACATAACATGAAAATAAAATCTTATTTTTTGTTGGTTGATGTTTATACATTCTAACTAATCATAACTATTTAATTCATATGATATGATAGAATTTATAGGTAGGTACTTAGTCTGGTTGGTAATGTGTACTCAGGTGAAGATAATTAGTATAGCTACTACAATAATAACATTTTTACATAATACCTACTGCTGAGTCATTTTGATAAGAACAAGTACATAATTAAAACATAAATTAAAGAACATTGATTACAAATAATTAAGGTAATAATTTAGTGCAATATTTACAAATGTAAATATTACCACTAATAATTTAATTAGGTCAAATAGAAACACAATTGTACAAAAAATACAACGAATAAGATGTGAAATTATTTTTAGTTAATAGTTACAAAGATTGAACCTTTAAACGTTCTAGAACAGTGCAGATCTATCCAAGCGGCCATTAGCCTAAATTTAATAAAATAAACTTGAAATACAATGAATTTTATATTTTTTGTTTTAGTCTCAAATGGTAAATATTATCTACACTTAATAAGATAACAATTTTAGGAAAAGTTAAGAAGGAAAGATACTTACAGTCTATTTTGAAAACTGTTGATAAATGTCTGTAGATTAGGAGTCATCTTGAACTATTTTATTGTGAAAGCCAAGATTCTCTACACTATGCAAATATATTATGCTTACTACCAACTCTGGAATTAAAATAACACAAAAATATTTAAGACTTCGTATGTGCGCAGTTATTGTAAAAGTGATGCAAGATTGCAAGAAAGAAGCAAAACCAACCAATTTTGTTTCATTCAATCAACTTCAATAGGCTTTACGCAATTTTACGTCACGTCAAATCAATCGTATGACCGCACGTCATCCACAACAAATGTTTTTTTTAAATAAAACTTATCCCATGTTGTGGATTCTATGACTTTGACTCAATGATTATGAAATTTACTCTGTGGTCGTGAATAGAGTGAAGTGAATCTATGGTAAAGTATAACGTACGAGTTTATTATACGTGAAGTTTACTATACGTGATGTTGTGAAAGTATATGCGTGTAAGTAAATATATATAATAACACTACGTTTCGGGAAAGACCATATGACTTCTCGGGTGTGTGTTCACACGCAGATAAATTACTCCCGGCGTAAAAAAGCGTCCGCGTGTAGTCTTTTCTTTAAACTTATTTATTTATAATCTTTGGCATACATTCTATGACTTTGTGGTCATAGACAGTGGAACTATGGGATTGTAGAAACAAAAAAATAACCTAAAAAACGAAAGAATGTAATGAATGACAATTAATGACATGTCTGTGTTATAACCTATAGTGCAGTACTTGTTTGTAAAATAATCTTATTTAAACATACCATATTGTCACAATGGGGAAGAAAACAAAAGTTGGGAAACAGCGGAAAGACAAATATTATCAGTTAGCTAAAGAAACAGGTTTGTATCACGAGAATAGCGAGCACATTTTTATTACATTCAATTTTATAAGGCTAACTTCGTGTTAAAATGTGATTTTTATAATACAGGTTATCGTTCAAGAGCCGCTTTCAAGCTTATACAGCTTAATAGAAAGTTTGGATTTTTGCAAAAGTCTCGAGTATGCATCGATTTATGCGCCGCCCCAGGAGGATGGATGCAGGTGGCACATCAAAACATGCCGGTGTCAAGTGTAGTCATTGGTGTTGATTTATTTCCGATCAAACCTGTTCCTGGATGCATCAGTCTCACTGAGGATATAACCACAGAAAAATGCAAAACTGCAATAAAAAAAGAAATCAAAACATGGAAGGCCGACGTCGTACTCAACGACGGAGCTCCGAACGTCGGGTTGAATTGGATTCATGATGCTTACCAGCAAGCGTGCCTCACGCTCAGTGCCATGAAACTAGCCTCCAACTTCTTACGAGAGGGAGGTTGGTTTATTACAAAAGTTTTCAGAAGTAAAGACTATCATGCACTGTTGTGGGTTTTAAAGCAATTTTTTAAAAAGGTTCATGCCACTAAACCTCAGGCGTCTCGTAATGAATCATCTGAAATATTTGTTGTCTGTCAAGGCTATATTGCACCTGACAGTATAGACCCAAAATTACTTGATCCCAAGTATGTATTTGAAGATCTGGAAATAGTAAAGAAACAACATAACAACATCTTCCACCCTGAGAAGCAGAAAAAGGCTAAAGCTGAGGGTTACAAAGAGAATGATTACACAACTCATCACAAAGTTTTGATATCACAGTTTATGGACAGTTCCGATCATATAGAACTTCTACAAGGATGTTCTCAAGTAATTTTATTTACATACTAGCTGACCCCGCGAATTTCGTACCGCATATAACATAAAAAACTAAGGGGTGGACCACCCTTAACTTTTAGGGGGATAAAAATAGATGTTGGCCGATTCTCATAGATGCCGGATAAGCACAAAAAATTTCATCAAAATTGGTCAAGCCGTTTCG
>DWQK01003529.1:0-11449 GCA_018231225.1 Noctuana stator | reverse complement strand
AAAAATTCTTTTTGTGTCTGATAGCTACATTAATGAGGAAGGTTATAGGCTATCAAGCGTTACGTCACAATTCTTTAAGCGGGTGAAACCGCGTGACACAGCTAGTAATCAATAAAAGTACAACCCCTAAGAAAACGGAGATAAAAATGTTATTAAAAGTTCAATATAATTTTCAAACGACAAAACGCCTAAATAGCCAATTTAGTGTTTTTAAAAACATAATCCTTAGAGGGGCTGTTTGTTTAATATCATCTGTTTATAATCCCATTACTGGGCACGGGTCTTCTCTCAACTTCAATTAAACAGCGTTTCTTTAAAATAAGGTACCGTATTTGTAAAAAAGATATTATGCAATAAAATACTATTATCATGGTATTACGCTCCAACTTTAAACATAATTATGTTTTTGCAGTCACAAACTGTTAATAGCGACCAAAACGTTTGGCGTCAAATAGGTGTATTGTTTACATAAAAAATACATTTCTACAGACTGGCACAAAACTAATAATGCCTTATAAAAATTATACCTAATGATAATTATCTTGACATTCAATTTATTGTGATTTTTGAGGTATTCAATGTTTACATGAAATTTAAAAAAGAAATTGAACAAGAAAAGAGATGATGCGGTAAGAGCTACTATGCCTCCAAAATAGTTGCTTCTTTGGTAACCTTTTAAATGAATTTTTGTTTAGGAGTGTGTATATGTAGTAATAAATAAATAGTGTGTATTATAGTTACTATAAGTGATCAAAGCGTATACATAATTTTATAGATTCAAAGATGCCATAAATCTACCACTACTATATTTTATAGAATTATACATTTAAGAGGTGATTTTTTTAAATTATAAGTATGTAAATATTATTCCAGAAAGAGAAAGTTTCAATCATTTGCATTTCTTTTCATAACCTTAATTTTTAATATTAACTTTTGTAACAACAAAAATAGTAACAACAATTATTAATTGTAAAAATATCGATTTTTCTTAATATTTCACGTCACAAACACATACAATATACCTACATCCACAAAAATTTTAAAAATGTATCTAGCCTAGCTCAGCAAATCACGTAGTATAAGTACAATGCAATTAAAATTATGGCCAATATTCTTAGATACATAAACAACAATTACAGTAAATAACAATTACCTAAATAATTATATTTTATATAATTATATTGTATGTTGCGTCTAAAAACGTCGCAAAACATAATTATATTTATTTAACTTAAATATTATAGCGGAATTTGTACGGTAGGAATATTTTCAAATTTAAATGAACTCATAACCTACCTACAGTTGTTTTTCTTTAAAGTTTAGTTAATTTTTATTATATTTTCTAAAAATATATAAGTAATATTATTAATACTACGACGTAACATATCTTTTTATGTAACGCGATTAGATATATTGTAGCCAACTAACCTCTAAATTTTATTATCAACTATTTTCAGTTATTCTTTATTCTATAAATCTATTGTTTTTAAGCGTTGACTCTCTATATCAGTTTGTCACATTTTTATATATAACATTTGTATGGAATTCTGAATTTGTGTTTTTAGTACATCAATGCACATATAATTTTGTGTGAGCTATGGGAAAAAGACTTCTAAACATTTTACTACTCTACATTTTACTACTATAATATATTATATCTTTCCACAAAAAATCAATATAATATTTTTATTGAAGGGCATGATTACCTTAAATGGAATAATCGTAAGGAACTTTTTATTCATAAGATAATTTTGCCTATTAATGCAGTTGCAAGCAGTGTAGTTCTATTGTAGGTTATTTATAGGTTTTTATATGAAAATTTGATTATAAACAAAAAAGATTAGCAAGTGCTTTTTAAGTTTTTATTTTATAATTTTTTTTTTTTTTATAAATGGAATGATGACGTGTTTGAAATTTTTGAAATTAAATAATAGAAAGCACTTTCTTATAATTTTTAAATGTTTTCCATATTTGTTGCTTGCGCGATTCATTTACTTGCCTCTGATTTAAAGTAAGTATTCATTTACATGAGTTTACACTAATTTTATTTACTAAATTGAAGTGATTTATTAAATCAATTGCATACAAAACATATACAGGTACCTACAGGACAAAATTTTTAAGAGTTTATCACTTATACATTAATACTATGCACAAGTAATATAATCGAAACATTAAATCTCAGAAAAAGAAACTGTTAAAGTTAAAATTAACTTTAATTACCAATTAATTAATCAAAATACAATTATTTTATAAGTTAAAGAGTATTCGACAAAACCTTTACATAATATCTAGTAGTAAACGCTGAGTATATATTATATTTCACGTAACTTGAATTATTAAAACACATTAATCTTAATTTAAAATTAAAATAATTAATAATTTAAACTATGCAACTGAATGGAATATCATTCTTTTATTTTAATTACTATATATCATATTTTTTACTAACAATTAATTTGTTAAGTATGCTGTTAAAACCAAGGAATTCAGCTATATACCTTTTTTATATCCTAATTTTATTATAAGAATTTCTTTATACATATAAATTGTAAATGTATTACAGTAGTAATTTAGATATATTAAATTTATTTTAATAGAATAGACACCAAGTACTACTATGTTATGATATATATTAATGATAAGATAGATATAAATTTATAAATATAGTATTTAAACAAGTAATATTCTATTAGGTTGGTATATAAACTTAAGTTTGTTTACGAATATTAATTAATTACGGCCAGGTTCTTTGCAATTACTCGTTTCTGCGTCATTAATTCTATTCGAGTTCGCATAACAAACGCTGCGTAATCGCTACGCATCCGCGACGCAAAGGCCATTACACTTTAAAAATGCTCGCAATGCACTAGTGTGAAAACCCTTAAGTGATATTGAAATAGGTGATTTCAATCAACACGAAATACATCGAAATATATTAAATCTGATACTCCTAATTAATGCAATATAATTTACTTATCTATAATCATGTAAAAGGCGCGGGACTTTAATATGCAAATTGATTACCCTGTGATGTTATACATTGGTTATTCATCGCATAGATTGATTTAAATCTATGATTAATTGCACAAATGCTATAATGCCGGTACAGTATGTTACACGTATAATGGACAATGTTATTATGATATAGGCAAGAATATACTATATAATATAAACATTATCTTCAAAGACTAGTGTTATTATATAAAAATGATTAAAAAGCCGTTATAAATTACGATTTAAATACTTATATAATTATTATGCTACTATATTATGTTCAAATAAAACTTACTCACACTTATTTTGTTTATAAAAATATAAACAAAATAAGTGTGAGGCCATATCTGCCTATTAAAGTTTTATTTTATTAAATTAACTTAAAAAAGGTATGTTAGTATCTCACACGAAACAAAAATAAAACATTCTATTTAATGACTAGTCAGATTTTTGTATAATTAATTTTATATTAATGTGTCTTAACAGATGAATAAAAACCTACGTACCCCCTTTTTATTTCAAGTATTGGCATTTAGTTTTGGCTGTTTGGAATTGCATGCTTTTTTTTTAAATACTCATTTAATTGATTGCAGAGCATTACAAGTTGTTCCTTAATTAATTTGACTGCAAATATAAATAGGAACATTAATTTAAAAAATATTCGGTTTTCTGTGTTCTATTTTTAATTACTTTTTAAAACTACCTCTAACTAAGCTCTGCGATATTCGCTACCTAACTTTAATTTATTTTTATTACTATTCACGAGTCTATTCCTTCCTGGCATATTTTGCCAGTGTTGTTCAATCAATAATTTATTCTTTAATATACCATTAACAAGTTAATGGTACAAGAAGTTGATTTAATGCTGCAAGCGGTCTGCCAGTCTACCTTTATAATTGCATGATGATTTCAGTTAGATTAGCTAACCTTCTACAAAATGTTTTAACTTTATTTTATACGTGTTTTAAGATTGACTCCATTGCCTATTCTGTCTATAACAGCTAGTGAAGATCCATGTCGATCTTAGACTAACATTTATTATCCATTGGTATATGAATATATCCAAGATGGATAATAAACGTTTTCTATATGAAACATTCTTTGTAATCTGCAACTCTTCACACTTATTAAACTGCCCAACCTAGCAATTCCACATGATTTGCAAACACCATTTGCAACATACGTTATAACGGAGCTCATATCAATCTGGCGTAAGATAAATTTGGCCATAATATCATTATTGGCGACAAATTTTTGGCGCGCAAGAAATATTCTGTATTCCAAATACTATTATTAAAATTTTGCGAAACAGAAAATTACCCAGTATATTTCAATGTTATAAAACTATGTGTATTGATGTATAATTCTTAAGAAAAGAAGAGAAAATTGTTTAATTATTTAGCATTCTCTAACCAACAATAGGATAGGCAGCCTTGTACGACGACTGAAAAGGAAAATTTTCAGAAAAATAACATTTTTTCTATTAAACTAACAAAGCAATCTTTGGTTTTGCATTTGAAACTTACGTATAAACTTTATATGTCAGTTTCCTTGAAGATATTACAAGGATTCTCCATACCGAAGTGTATGAAGCGAGAATTCGGCGACTCTGCGCTCTCCGCCGGCGTTTCTTGCTCCTCAACTTTCACGTGCTTCGGCGAAGTCTCCGTGTGGCACTCGTGACGGTAAGTGCCTGGAATATACATGAAAATACCATAACTCATTTTTCTTTAAACAACAAAATTCTATCAAAGCAGGCCAACTGATGACTAAGACAATTTAATTCATATTATCTAATTTATACGTAGAACAAATGTATGGGCTGCATAACTTGTGTACCGAATTAGGTTATCCTGTTAGGTTAGAGGTAGGTTGGGATTAAATAAATAAAAATGAAGAAGTGATCACTTTACCATATGAGTCCATAGTAAAATATCGATCACCCTGTATCTATCTTCAAAATGTTTAGTTGAACTAAGTCAATAGTTTAGTCAGTAAGTTGGCCTAACCAGGGCTTTTCATGGGGTTCTTCAGACAAGGCTCTAAAAGACCTTTGCTTTAAAACTCCAAATACAAAGGTAAAGCCGATAAAAATCGGCTTGTATGAACCCTTCGTTACTGAGGTATTTAAAGTTCATTTAATTTTAAAGTAAGTAATAACATCAGCTGACCTGCGTGCTCGTTAACAAATTCTATATAAAAATTATAATTACAGAATTATGTTAAAATGAAAAAGAAAATAGATACTCACAAAACAAAATGGCCACAACAATAGCGGTAAGAGTGGCAGCACTGCGACACAACAACTAGCATACAACACTACACAAATAGAAAAATAAACTATGTACCTACCTATATTATTTTAAAAAAAGCACTAAAATTTACAATTGATGTCTAACATAATATATTTTAAGTTATGTGCGTAACACAAGTAATATCTACTGTCTTAGGGAAATTCGAAATAGTATATTTTACTTTATATGCTAAAACTATAAATTACGTGCATAAAATAATATAAAAAAGATTAATTTAAATAACACAAAATTTGGCATACTTTTTTATAGCTCTTTGTATATTAAAAGAAGCATAAAACGAATAATAAATATAAAAATAAAAGAATTAATAAAAGAATGAATAATATAAAATAAATAAAAAATAAATATACTTTTTATTCATTTTATACTTATCGATATATCGTCAAAAACTTTAAAATAAAATAGGCTCAATCAATTTGTGCGGAATGTTTATTATAATATTACGTAAAGCACCTCAAACAATTTGTGGCTTAAAATTAAATACTTTATGTGCGATTATTTTACGTATAATTTACTAAAATACTACAAATAACATTCCAGGAATATTAGCACTAATCAATAAAACAATATTTGGGATTAAAAAACATTAAGTCATTTGGTATTAAACATTTTTAAGGAAAAAAAATGTATAATTGATTAATATTTACTTACGAGTGAAAAAGATCTTAATTTTAAATTATTAAGTTTAACTTTTAAGTTAAGATGAGTTAAGTTTATGTTACTTTGCTAAAGCTGAATAGACACCAGTCTTACATTGAATAATGACTACAGATAAAATTTACATCTGATCATTTTGTTTCGTAAACAAATTTGGACTAAAATTTAAACATTATCTGCATACAATGTTTGCCAGACCTTGCATTTTTTTATATTTATGTCTTGAACATCACGTCTTTAATATACTCCAAATAGTGTCATATTTATTTTGATAAAAATTTAATTGAAAGTTAAAAGGAACTGCAAATACAATTTTTCTATTTTAACGTCCACTTGAGCAGAACTAGACTAGATTTAAAAAAACGATTTGGTATAAATTCACTTCGAAATTAAGAGACCATCCATTAACTAACAGTTCACCTATATGAAAAAACTTGCCTAAAATATAAACAAATATAAATTCCTAAACGATAGTCTACACCGTCATAGTAATTGTAATAAAAAATTCTTTCATTACCCACTTTAACGTTAAAAAATGTTAAAAAAAACTTTAATTACATTAATGTTTTTTTAAAGTTGACCAAACTTATTTTAACATATCAGAGAAAATATAAATTTATAAATACATATATGTATGATGTAGTTTGCTGTCACTCGCTATGTTATACGCAGGATGTTAGACTACGTACGTTTGTATAAAATTATAAATCTATAATTGATAATTATAAATCTACAAATTAATTAATAATTAAATTAATTTTTTAATTTAATAATTAAATTATAAATCTACAATTGTATGCCAAATAAATGTTGTAACTGATTAATTGATGGATGGTCCATTAATTTAATGTTGCTTGAAACAAAAAATTACAGCACAGCTGTATTAATGCAATAGCATTTATACTATAATTATTGCATTCGAGATTTGCATTATGGTTATACTGTAATACTATTAATTGCAATGAAAAAAATATCTAAATTAACAGCTGTGCTATAGACTAGTTTAAACCACATCAAAATAGATTTATTGCATATTTACAAATTTATTATCATCTTACCTTACCTGAACACTAAAAACTAACTTATATTGTAACATATAATAGGATCTATTATTGCATAAAAATTAAATTATTAAGAAATGCATGCTTAGGCAATTTTCAGAGTCGTAAGGATGTTTTCACACGAAGGATGTAATACGTACTTTCGGATAGATAAGTTATTAAAAATTTAAATTTGATACAATATAATATGTACTGTTAATCAGTAAATAATCTTAGTAGCTATTGTGTGTTATACAAAAACATACATTTATTGAATGAATATGACAAGACAAGTAATAATTAATTACTTGTCTTGTCTTGTATTTAACTCATTTCAAAAGTAGGCTTTACCTCATAAATTACTTTATTGATAAATTATTATCAACCTTAACGTTTATAGACCTACAGTAATTGTCTCCAAAAATTAAGCTCTACAAAGAGATATAAAACAATATTATATCGTTTGCATTACGATTGAATGTATGAACGAACGAATGAACTATTTATGACGCGACCCACGACTCCGAAAACGCCCAACAACAAAATACACAAACAAAACATTCATGCGCTTTAAATACAATACAAAAAACTAAGCGTCAGATAAAATGGTAAACTAAATACCATCTAAACTAAATAACTATAAACCACTAGGACAACTTAAGCATAGCTCGTGTAATTACATAGATTGCACAACAGAACAAACTTCTACAGAACAAAGTACGTTAAAAATGCAATAGAGACGCCCTGAAAATTCGAGGGAGAGAGGCGTTGAAACAGTCAAAAAGTCTCAGTCAAGTTGTGTGTGTGTGTGTGTTTGTTTGTGTGAGTGCTTACGTGTGTGTATAGTGACGTGGAGACGTCTCATTTCGTTTTAAATTATGGGTGATTTGTGAACAGGAGCTTATTCAATATATGCTCGTGTATTAACGCCATCTGTTGGTACATTAGTGAACGAAATCGCTAAGTATAAGCGTTGTGATATTTATTTCGTGAACTAACGCTATCTGTTGGTGTTAAAGTGAACTGCATCGGAAAACATGAGATTCACTTTATACAACAATTAAAATGAAATGAAAATAATATTCAAATAATTATCTTGAACATAGACGTATCTACGTAAAACTGACTGTAGTAAGGATATTGGTAACTTTTTTCAAAATTAAATACTACCCCAGACTCTTACATATAAAAATATGTACGTTTTTTAAGTAACGTTTACAATAAATGCTTTACATCAACGTCTAGTAACTATTTACCAAATGATAACCGAAAGGATAGAATCCAAAGTCGAACCAAATTATAAAAATCAAAAAAACATACCGATGTCATCGTCCAATGTCTATGGTATCAATGTACATTTTATAACTTTTGTTACAATAATAATTTTCAGAATTATTCGGTGTAAAAAAAATTTACGTCAAACTTGTCAAGAACCTTTTAGATCCGGCCAAAAAGCCGGAATTCAAGTCAAAAAAAAAACTTTACTTCTGAGAAATGCAAAATGTTAAGTCAAACTTTCAAAAAAGGTATCCGTCAATCTTCAAATACAGAAACAAACATTTCCTTTTCGAAGAAGAAGAAACTAAGCAACGCAAATGACACTGCATCATCACGCAGTACTACCAACATACATCTATTCATCAAATACTTAAGTACAGTACGTTGTATAGGAATATCTAACGCAGGAGCAGTACAATGAGTAGTGCGTGACGTCATGTTTTACAAGAACGAGTAGTAAAGAGCGTGAAGTTACGACTTAAAAGAAATAGAATGAACAGTGTAGTGACGTCACGTCCTAAAAAATTGAATGAGTAGTGCAGTGGCGTCACGTCTTGTACCAAGTAGAATGAGTAACGCAGTGAGTGACGACACGTCGTTCAAGTAGGGCGTGTAGTGCATTGAATGACGTCACGTTTTGAAAGAAATGGAATGAGTAGCGCGAAGCGTGACGTCACGTCTTACAAGACTCGAACCCGCACCCGCAGTTGACCCTCCTCGCCCTCCGCCTACAGAACCCATAGCACTTAAGGGCCAGGCAACACAAGCCGCCCTTCCTACTGGCCTCCGAGCCACACGACTCCCTGCTGTTCAGCCGCTGCAGCTCCGGCACAGCCTTCACCTTGGGCTCCTTACTCAGCAACATGTCCAGCCTGGTCTTCAACTGCAAGGGAGACACGCTCCTATCCCTACTGGGCTTCACCTTCGAATCATTGCTGAGACTGATCTGGATCATCTCTTCGGAGCCAGTCGAGTTATTCTCTACGTTGGGCGAGTGAGACTCGACGCTCTCAGGGGTGTACGGGTCCAGACACTGCCGCGGACTCAGCAGAGTCGTGTCGATGTCGTTAACGAATATACCGTCGTAACTAATATAGTCGGCTTTAGTGATTTCGACACAGGGAATGCTCAAAACGTCGTTGAGTGATCCCGTGCGAGTGCGTTTGAGTTTCTGATCGGACAACTTGTCCGGGTGACTGCCTGAGTGTAGTGTGGGGTTGACTTTAATTTTGGTCGCGTATATGTCCGGGTCGGTGGGTAAGCGGGGCAGCTTGTGCTTGTGTCGGGGGAGGGGCGAGAGGGGGGAGAGGGGGATTGCAGTGGAGCACAGGGTGCAGGGCATGACGTCACAACACTCGATCGTACCTCGGTCGCTCTGCAACATCACGCGGAGGTAGATTGGCTGTGGAAGACAATTTGATTGTAAAACAATTATTTATTGTACACTGTAGGCTTGCTATGAAAAAGTTATCGAACAACGAAAACGATTCAGAGAACTCTTGTATCTCATTGGTCAACGTATGTGTCACGGTTCTATGTCATTGGTCAATTTAGGTATCACGTGACCGGTGACTGACTTAACCAACGTAAACAGAATAGGGTTAAGAGTTCGTAATAGGCCTCATGACTGAAATTATGATAGTTTAATATATTTTTTAATTTAATCTTTATTAATACGCAGCAATAATAAAGAACTATTAAATTTTTTTTGTTATATATTTATTTAATTATATTGTATCGTATACAGTGTGGAATCGCTGTACCCACACTAGGATAACCTGTATTGTGGATGACCAAAACCTTTCATTAAATGTTTGTGGAACACTCCACTTCTGTACCATAATGCTATTATCAATTCTGTATAACACCATTTCCCTGTCACATCTTTCCTTAACTATTCAGTGTGTAGATTACATTAAGCCCTTACCTTATGATCTCCCATGCAAGCGGTCTCACCAATAACGCCATATTCATTGCGTCGTCGCGACGGAGCGTCGACCAATCGGCGCAGCTCCGAAGAGGCTTCGCCGGATTTCGGAGAGCCTTCCGATTGGTTGCGCACCAAACGGCGCCGCCCCGGCGAACCGTCGTCCGACACCCTGAACACGTACATTCATTCCATTTCATTCACTCGTCTCATTCATTAATTATAAGCATTTGGTTTGAAATATTAAATTCACATATCAGTAGCCCTATCACGAACATTTTACGAATCCGTCATCGAGTAGTAACAGTTAAATTTTCAATGGGATTTTGAACAGCGCCCCGTATCGGGCATATCGGGAACTAAAAATCGTACGGATAAAGTGACATTAGATACGTATCTCAATTACTTAACGTAGTTCTTTATTATTCGTGATAGGGCTACCCTAGAGATACCCACAAATACGTATAAAAAATACATTTTTTAAATAAAAAACAATCGTTCATGTGCACGAATAATGTAACTTTAAAGTGAGGTATTAAATATCAAAAAGTTACACTGAGACAATTTCAATAACATATTTTCAACAGCGCGCTGTTATCGAAAATAGTGTTTCAAAAATATGAAAGAAAAAAAAATCTTACATTTATTTTTTTACACAAAAAAAAACTTTCTATCCGAATATTTAAAGCTTCGTTCGGAAATTTGAAGAATTAAGAAAAAAGTCAGATATAAAAATACATAGATGCATACACCAACATGCTTACTTGTAATTAAAAAAAGTAAAAAAAAAATAAGTGACTATGAATTCTTCCCTTACTTTCTCTTTTTCTCAAATAACTGTGACAATCTGTGGACATTATTTTGTGGCTAAATAATCATTTTTAATTGATTATATTATTCAAATTTTTAAGTAAAATTGATAAAGGTTTCTAAAAGCATCAAAACAAAACATATTTACGCAGTGTATTGTAGAAATATAGAGAAAATAGACCAGATTAGGAATATAATAAATAAAATATTTCTCCAATATGTACATGGCACACACCGATCCTATCTCTCATCCATCTCAAATTTCTTCTCTCTTCTGTTTTTTCATGCAATCTCACTCTTTTGTTTCATATTCACTATTGACGTACTAGTTTTTCATACATCGTCATACAAATCTATACTAATAATATAAAGCTGAAGAGTTTGTTTGTTTGAACGCGCTAATCTCAGGAACTACTGGACCGATT
>DWQK01003528.1:0-11450 GCA_018231225.1 Noctuana stator | reverse complement strand
TGTAGGCAGCCGTTCGTATTTGCTTAGCGAGTCAATGGTAAAGAAAGACCATCGTTGATTTAAGAAATGAATTGGGTTCGCTCGCTTCATACTATAGATTGGTATGCAGCCAATACGACTAGTAATCTGACAAAATGGCCAATTACTTCTAACATGGACGACTTAACTCGAACAGCGCGCACGATCGCACGCGTCTTACACCGGAAAAATGAACCTCTCATGAAATTTAATGTGGAAATGTCTTGAAACGACGCCAAACCCACACTTGAATTATTTATGTGCCACTATTTTAATGGTGTCCTCGTTCCTTCATTACAGTAAAAGTGTTTCTTAATTTCCAATGCTTATTCAGTATTTCAATTTTCCGTCGGACACTCCACTCAAAATGGAGTACCGGCGATGACTCATTTGGACCGCACTTTGCAATTCATACTCGAAATAAATTTTATAGAAGAACCTTGGAAAAGTGCGATTTAAATTTGATGTAGTTTGTTTTATTAGATAGCGGTTTTTTGGTTTGAAAGTTTCAGCACTTGATTGGACTTTCAGGTGAGTTGCTTGACTCGGGAAATCATGTTGAAAACTGCTTAACTTTTTGCTAAATCAAAAGTATAAAACGCATATTTATAACGTTGTAATACTAATTTACTTTGATCATAATGATAGACAATGTTTGCTCAATAAATATTGTATTTAATATACATAATGTAGGTACTAGATATTATAGAGGCTAAATTTTAGGTACTAGATATTGTTAAGGAACAATAAAATTGTACGTTACAAAAAGTAGGAATAAAGTGCTTCGTTCCAAGATAGTTTTATTGTTTCAGAGCGCATTTGTAGCCAGTATAGCCCGTCGAGTGTCGTGCATATCCAGAATTGGCTGCCGTGTACAAGGTCGCGGGATCAGATGGTAATCGCTTCACGGAAACACACGGTGCGAGGCGACAGTATTAGAATGTCCACAAATGCTGAGGACGTGTTTAAACCTACCTAGAGAAAAAAATAATTGATTATTAGTCGTCCTTAGTGGTTACGTCCGCGATTTCGGAAAAGGAATTTATACAGCCAAGTTTAGACCAAAATATTTTTTTGGGTCCTTCCCGTTGGGTCGTCTTCTGGGGATCTTAGAGACCCATTTTTGACTTTCTACTGACGTTTCGTAAATTAAATACAGCTATTAAGTAAACTATAAGGCAGTTATCGAAGTAATAGGATACTGGTAGATTCAATCGACATGTCATTTATCAATGATATAGTTTCCTTGCTTCCTAACCTTAGTACATACTCATATTTCTCGGGCTCCATACCATCGATCGTGAATCAATCGCCTACGTCAATGGCATGCTGCTGCAAGATACATTACATTGTACAATTTATTATTGCTGTGAATTAAATTATTTCAATTAATTGACTGTAGCGTAAAACTAAAATAATTGAATGAATGGGTATGGGTTCAACAGTACCTTGAAGTTTTGTAAAAATAACTAAAAGAATGGTTTTCTAGTAACCGGTTACTAGGGTGCAGGTCCTATGACTACCCTGAACATAATGTCATGAGAAATTGCTTCTCACGAGCCCAAACACAGTGGATTTCTAATTACTAGGACGCAGAACCTACGCGACTGTCTTAATCATCAGACCAGCGCATTGGTACCAGAAACTAATTATCACTAATACTTCACTACAAATATCCAGAAACACTATTGTCAAGTGCAAGTGGGTTTATGTACAAAATTTAAAGCGGATATAAGTAATATTAAAGAAGTACTCGTAATTTACTTACAAATATTGCAAGTTAAATAAAGGCTTGTGAAAAGATGTCACGACGTTAGTTCCAACTGTGATGATTGAATAAATCATTAAACTGTATTTTACTGGAATTGTTAATTTAGCAATGCAGTATGGTACCTACATGGTGTAGGGCACTTCCAGTTGTAGAACATATTATAATGGATTGCAGTCATTCAAAGTCACCAGCTACCCTACACCATATTTTGTGTAGTTCCAGGCCCTACGCAATTATTGATCGCAGTAAATCAGTCGCCTACGCGGATGTCCGTGCTCACCGGTGCCGCTATAAACACATCGACGACTCACTGTGCAATAAAATAACCTCAGCTGGAAATATATTGAGCTTCTTGAATAAATAAAGCGTAAAGCAAAATGTGATTTTTATGTTTGTGCAGTGTGCTTATCAATATCTTGTCGTGTTGATGTGGGAGAAAGATCTTAAATATGAGGCGGTGTATAGTACGAAAGACAGATACGAGTACAGTAAAAACTCGATTATCCGTTCCTCAGTTATTCGGATTGTATATAATTTGTTTTTTCTGCAGTTCGGCCTTGTTGTTTTTAAATACTTTTTCTCAGGTTTTTTCAAAATACTTATATCCTTAACGACGCATATTTCTTACTTATGTGTAAAGCCCTACATACCTACATTGATGCTCGCTCCTTAAAATTAGGAACCTAACCCGAACTAAAAATACGAAATGCTTATGAAACAAAAAATATTTAGGGTTCTTTGTTTGTTTAGTCGCGACGACCGCAAGGAATGCTTATGTGGCCAGGGTATATTCAATTATTAAGTGTGATGCTGTGAATAGTTATGTGTTGAAAGAGAAAACGGGCTTTATGATTATATTCAGTTTTTAAATGTATGTGAACGATGAAGAAATAATCGACCCAATATCATACTAACTCCTCACTTTCGTGATAAAGCTATGAAAGAAGAATTTATGTAGATATAAAATGACATGTGTCAAAACTACCAAACAACTGAATCCATGAACAGTTAAATGACAATGATGATGTCACAATTGTTAGCAAGTCAACGGACCGAATTTTTTACCGTTTTGCGCGAAATTCAAAATATTATTAAAAAAATCAAATTTTTAAATATTGTTTATTGTTCAACGCACTGTTACATTGAATTTCTTTTTAATTAACAACGAAAGTGTCCACATCCCTATTATTTAATTACATTCATTGGTACATTTCTTAAATATCGCAGCTGTAACTTTACTCTCAGGCCAATTTGTCAGTCCTTTTGGGTTGGTATGCTTGCATTATTCATGGCTATTAGCCTTTTAGAGTATCGAAATAAATCTGTAGGCGTACCCTAAAGAGTTTTGGTTTAAATACTTAAATTGAGATTCTATACCAACCAAAACATATTGTATAATTTAAATGCAGGCTGATTTTAATTAAAAAAATATAAAAAATAAAAATGTGGCTTTTTTTATGGAATTGGATGGAACAAAAAAAATTGACTTTTGTCGTACCGAAGGTTGCTAAGTTCGCGCGTTGGATTAATTATTACTAATTTATTATCTACTGTGAACTGAAGCATCAAACAATTTGGCTTCAATATACAGTTAGTTAACACTATCCGGTACCTAAAGCCACCTACTTATAAGTTTTATCTGTGCCAAATTCCATTGAAACTCTTTCACCTTTTTTGAGTTATTGAGTAACAAATATTCAAACATGTAAACTTTTATACGTACATTTATTCTCGTAAATTATTAGGAATGCATACTATTACTACGTATAATTATATACCTTTCATGCAATAGGTATTAGATTTTATTTAGATTTAATTATTTAGACAATTTAATTTAAAATTAGAAATCTAATGTTCCTAAAATTAAAATTTAATACCTTCTCTGTGTTTAGCTAAAGACGTTCTTACAACATCTTATTCATAAGTTACCAAGCAAATTCTTAAATATCAACAGAACCATTAAGAAAAGCACACGAAGAGCCTTTAAGAAATGAATTCTACCCACAATACGCTCCAACAATATGCAGCTTGTTTTAGGAAAATATTTTGCCAAGATATCTTACGCCAACACAAATACTTACTTAATAAATTCTATAAGGTTCGTAGAAATATCGTCAAGTCAACGCAGGCAACAGTGGGGCGAAAATGTTATGTAAACACCCAGGAGTATCTACTTGGCCCGGGGTCGTCCTACTGAATAAATAACGGAGCGAAAGCAAACTCAAACAAAAGTAAATTTATTCACCAAATACGACGATTAATACACGATCTCAGGGACAGATTTATATTTCTACTCGGCGACGTAGCCAACACACTATCCTACAGCCGTATAAAATATAGTTTGGCTTTGTTTGCACGGACCCTTCTAGATACACATCGTGGGAGTAAAATAAATTGTGCGTTTGTCGACCATGCCTATATCGTTTCGTCGTATCAATAATAACTTAACTAGGAATAACTGCTTTTTGCGATGGTTTTTGATAGTCTTATCAAAATCTTATTCAATTAATACATATTATGTTAATTTAAAAGCTAATACTTAGTTAACTTAATAATAAGAAACATGTATAAAACGTTTTTCTTGCCAAATTTTCAAAGTAAAGAATAATATTCAAACATATTAATTTTAAGTCCTGTTAAGTTCACAGATGCTTCTTCTATTTACATATACATATACGTGTACAAATGAAATACATGCTACTGACAGATGTTTAAGTAATAACTTTGTTTCGTATTACCCACGACTAGAAATACACCGAAATACTCGTAACAGTATGCACACATCGCCCGGTTACAAAAAAATGTGATAATTTAATCTTCGTGTTTATAAAAGTTTCAGTAGCTGAAGGGTTAAATTCGTTTGTCTGATGCCTGTGAGAAACTTGTTGTTTTATTATTGTATTTAAAATACAACAGACCCCTTTTTCCGTTGAAACCGACACAGTGAAGGTTTAACATAAATAAACAAAAGGTTTGTGGCTATCGACCCGTAGTTAAAGCAGGGTTTACCCTAGTATTTATAACGAATACGTGGAAACACAGCTAATGCTACACATAAAAACAATTATCTGAATTATGAAAATAAAACAGGCATGTTAATGTCTATCCCATTCTGTTATTTATTTAAGCGTTCTAAAAACACATTGTGTTTAAAGTATGTAAAATTTGAGATACAACTAATATTATTATGTATTATGAGTTAAAAAAATTAATATCCTAATTGTAGAATACCTAATTAACGAAATCAGTATTAATTTTTTGTTTTATTAATTAAATAATTAACAAATTCTTTGTCTGTATGTTACAGTTACATGCACGTGTTATTAATTTAAAAATTGAACTTTGCATATTTATATGTTTATTGCCAATTGACTAAAAGTTCATTATCTTGTAACTAAACAGAACTGAAATAATGTTATTTTATTATTCATTTTACAGCCAACATAAATACATCTGACACGTATCAAAGCAATTAATCTACCAATTCCACCTAATGTGTGCGTGGTTTAAATTAATTATAGTCCTTATGTCAAAAAGGGGTGATATTTCTCGTCAGTGCTCACTAGTTAGATAATCGCAGTAATTGTAAAGCGTAGTGGGGAACTAATGGCGGTACTTCCGGTGTGCGCGTGCGCCCGCGGATACGGAACTTCAATTTCCGTTCTAAGCTGATTTTCCCTTTATGGCACCAACATGGCTTCTATTCCTTTAAAGAACAGATTTTAAAGCGCAATGTATTTAATTGATGATTTTTCTTAAAGGGCTTGGGGTTTGTTTAACGTAATTAGTGACAGGTGAATTAAATATTAGCATGAAGTGCTTTGAAACATGACTTGATTAGGTACATGTTTGGGTAGATTTGAGATGTTAATATTTTTAATTGATTTAACTTTTAAATTATGAAATAAATAACAAACATACCTAATCTAAAATTAGATTTGTTATTTCTTATTTCTAATGTCAATTTCTATAGATATAGGTTACATTCAGTAGGTCCTCAGTTTGACTTCCGGCAGGTATTAAAGTAGACCTACTTAACGACAAACCATCAAAGTCAAATATTTTACCGTCAAATATTTTACCGGTGTAGAATCGAACTCGCAACTTTTGCCATGATAGAAAGCAACCACAAAGACAATAGGCCAGACAATGAATAAATAAGGATGAAAATAATGTACCTATTATCAAACTTTTAAAGGGTAGATTTAATTTCGAATCCCTATTTAATACGTAATTTTCATTCATAGAACTCGCTCATCACTGCCATATGAAACACTTGGTAGTTCTCACGATTCAGTGAATATGTGATATTAAAATCAAATAATACATTTAAATTTTAAGGCGTGCGTAAATAAAGTAACATATTTCATTTTATATTATTTTACAGTGAAGCAAGAATAATCCAAAGTAACCATCAACAGAATATAAAATCATTAGGTTTTTTATTGTTTTTTCATAGTTAACATCAACCCACGCTGGTCTCCTCTCAGACAAATTATCTATGACATGAAAAAAAAATGTAAAAGTTTTATTCATCAGTAGCTGTCCCACGCGGTTTTACTCGCGTTAAGAATTGTGACGTAACGCTTGACCTATAACCTATAACCTTCCTCATAATGTAGCTATCAGACACAAAAATAATTTCTCAAATCCGACTTGTAGTGTAGTGTAATCCAGAGATTAGCGCGTTCAAACAAACAAACAAACTGTTCAGCTTTATATATTAGTATAGATAAGACATATTATAATTATACACTAGATGAACGTTAAATATTACGGCACATCGGTTTTAGGCGCCCTTTTGGCTATGGTAGCCGGGAGAAATAACTACGGGCACTCCTTTAAAATCAATTGTATACCGACATTACAAATTATGCAGTAGGTAGGTATAGCTACGTTACGTTTAACGCTTTAACGCTAGCTTACGTTTAAATATTAGCATTTGACTCTTAAAATGAAAAATTGTGTATTTTTCTGCACATAAAAGCTCAGTCTGATAGACTAATAATGTTTACTGTCCACAGTAAGAACAATCTCGCTTGGATTATGTTATACATTCTGCTGTCGGTCCAGTAAATTAAATATGCATGAAATTTTAGTCCAATGCATTTTTTAATACTAAAGAGTTTACATATTTTACAACAGGATTAGAATAAAGGTTAGAATAAATTTAGATTGCTTTAAAAATTGCAGGAAGTATAAAAACGGGCCAAGTGTACCTACTCGTAGGTGTCGTGTCGGGAATAGTCGGGACCGGTGACGTGTCGTGTCGTTCGATGCAGAAGCACGTAACTAACAACTCAATCAAATCCTTGTATTAAATGTTTAAATTTGTGTGGTGGTGCGAAACCCGATATGGGATTTTAGCTCACACATGACCGGTTTTAATTATTCCTTGTTAGACTTTACTGTTTCGTATGGAAATATTTTTAACGCTCTAAAACAGTATGATTTGGGACTTTTTTTATTGTTAAACTTCTTTACTTTTAAATAATTTGTTCAAAATTAATGGTACCTTTATGTTTGTTAAGTAAAGTTTAACAACAAACAACAACAAGTTTATTTATTTAATAGCAACAGTAATTTCCCCTATGGAAACTCTTGTAGTATAATAAATAATTTAGTATCTACATCACAATAAACCTGCCAGTAAGTTCTAATTCTAACTATACGATAATCTAAAACCAAGAAGCTAGTAACGGTTGTCATTTAAAGATAGATATCAATTGACAGCACAGTCGCTGTTGCGATGCAGTTAAATTGGATTCCACGGTATGGCTCTGTTTGTGGAAGGAATAACTTATGTCTGAGATATAAATCAGTCCTATAACCACCTAAGTTTATGCAAAACGGTAGTAGTTACGTTCTATGTTTAAAGTTGATAAATTTTCAAATTGAGATTTTTTTGTTTTGTGCAATATTATTATGATTTATTTAATTTTTATTAAGTGTAGGTATGCGAAGAATACTGCAAGAACTACTGGGCTCAGTAAATAAAATGTTTATTGTTTCCGAAATACATATTTATTTCATATCAAAATTTTCTAAGACAACGTCACTCTCTATATTCTTTTTATATCACAAACTAACTAAAACCAGCCAGTACACTACAGTATGTACCAATAGAAATACATCCAATAGCAAATGCTACTTTCAATGAATACGTTAGGGAACACTATCTATCCTTAACAAACTTAACATCACTTAATGAAGTCAGGTGTTTCATATTTACGATAAAAAAAAAAACCAGCAATTAAACTTAAATTTATTTTAAAGTCGATAAACTTGTATGTATTAAAGTTGTAAATGAAACGAATTGAATAAAATGATTTTTGTAGTCTTTGCTGAAACATTGTAAGAAATCTATTACTGAATGTAGTCGTTACACTAATAAATAATTCTCCGCTCGTAGAAATCACATAACTGTAAAGTAGAAAATTTAAAATGATCATCGTGCAACGGCGTAGCGCTTTGAATAAAATTACTTACAGCTGTACAAAATTTGACTAAATCTATTTTATGGAAAGCCAACTATACTTATTGACTAACAACAAAGTTCAAAGGCCATCTTTATTTCGCTTAATTTCGCCCCACCCTGATAACTTGACGAAGTCAATTTGGTTGGTCTGAACTGAATAAAATATAACGAAAATATCTTCATCTGAAATGGTAAATTACATCAACTCTTAATAAAAAAAACCAGTCTTGTTAACATTCTTTGAATTTCCGCTTTACCTATTTTTTGTCAGTCGTCAATAATTTTCTTAATTTTAACTAGTTATACTTTTATTTGTATCAATATAGTATATTTTTATGATATTATGAAAATTTACACGTACAAAATAGCCTGTTACTTTCAAAATGAAGTTCTTTAAATATGTTTCTTGTATCTATAGCATTTTACTAATATGGCCAAAATAATACCTACATTCCTACATATAAGTGTTTTCGTTGAAAATCCTTCATTACCTACTTAGGTATATATTATCTATTATTGTAGATATACTTTAAACTCGTAAGTACGTCAAATTTGAATTCCTTCCTATTTTATCCAAGAAAAACATTTGTTAGTTAATTTATCAAAGAAATTTAATTTGGAATTGATTTAAAAGTCCCAAAGTTGGAGTCATGGTTGGTTTGTCAAATCAGATTTAGGGCGGCGTTGACGGGCTTCCGAGACTTCCCGCAACACTAAACCGCTGTCGTAATTTCAAAGTATTAGGTCAAAATGATTTATCTTCGTTAACAAAAAGGTATATTCCACTAATAATTCTATACACGGACAACGCCCATTTTATTTTTAAATAATGACTATTAATAGTTAAGGAGTTTAAATTTTTTTTTGTTCATATTAATAAAATAGGTATAGGAGCAGAAATGCTTATTGATGAGAGTAGCAATAATTGTTTGAACAATTTTCTTTTGTTCTTTTTAAAAAAATATAACTTATATCTCTGTTAAACTTAAATATCAATAAAATGGAAAAAATTACATTAGGTATCAATTTGTCACGTTGGACAAAAAAAAAACAGAAATCGCCACACGGCGTGACACCTTTAACTTGAACAATGGTTTAAGAAAAAAAAATGTAATATTGGCGTAAAATTGGTAGATTGACCACCGAGGAGTTGCGACGCGTGACGGGACCCGGACAGCAAAAAACGCATGATCGGAGGCAAAAAATATTTTGAAATTACTTAGCGTAAATATTATTCATAGGAATTTGTTGGCGACTCGTTTGGTTAGTCACCTCTCCGGTGACGGGATTTTATTCTCAAGTGCACGTACTCAGATTTACCAACCTATACGTTATAAATACATTTATATTACGTTATTAAGTGATTGTCTGTGATATCTAACTATGTGTGCTTAAAAATAATTTAACGTAAGATAATTATAATGTTTTAAAGATTTTACTAAAAACGACACTGGCATTTTGGGTCACAAATTGCCCCAACCGTCACAACTTAATCAAACCCAAAGCTAAGCCGAACAAGAGAAGATATTTTTACAGAGTTATTGACCAAAACGTTTCCATTTCTCTTCACTAATGAGCAATGTAGGGCAAACGAACGTACAGCCGGCCTACGAAAACAGATTTGGATCGCACTTGACGGGCATCGGCGCAACATTCGCTGCAAAGCTATGAAAGCGGCTTAGCAGAGAGAGGGGATTAGGCATAATCTGCAACGGAGCGGTTGACGTGCGCCTGAGGCGGTTCGTTCCCTGTTTACTAACAGTAAATAGCAGTACGCAACATTAATCAACCAAGACGAGGCGAGGTCTAGAATACAGACGTCTGCTAACATCACGTCGCAATCACAATGTTGAATTAAACTAGAGGTTGTTTGATATGCTTTAGAACTGGAAGCATCTATTGTATTTTATCTGTTGTATTAAAATTTAATCGAATGTTAAATAATTGTTTTTGTAAGTATAAATGTATTTTCAACCGATTTCACAAAAGAAGAAAAAAGGTTCTTAAATTGAATGTTTTTTTTTAACGTTTGTCACCTCATACCTGTCGACTAGGTGAACGGATTTTGATGATTCTATTTTTATTTGAAAGCTGGTACTTGCGATGTGGTCCTATTTTAATTTGGTCCAACTCTGGCAATGGTATCCATGAGAAAAACATTAAGTTATATTATGCGCGACAATTTTTAAGTCAGTTTTATTATTTTTAATGTGTTATAAAATTATATTACCTTATGACATGTTGCTGCACGTTCTCAGATCTGAAAACAAAATAGGAACGATTAATTCGTGGGAGTCGAAGTGACCAACTTGACCGTTGTCCAATTGTCCAGTAATGGTCACGATGCGGGTATATTGACGTACAATAAATGTCACATATTTCTTAATAGACGAATGCTTGCAGTGAAATGGTCTGGTCAATTGGATGTTACAACAGGTTATAGCCGTACAAGTGAGCCATATAACTATGAGCGGTCAATTGTTGTCTTGTTACCTAGTTTACAATGTCGTTTATTAATTTACTCATTTGTTCTTAAAATATAAGCTGAAAGACGTATTACTCCTTAGTAGAGTAATTAATATGGTAGCTTAGGTACATTGATATTTGGTAGTATTATATTAAGTTCATGTTTAAATGTTGGTTTATTACTGTCGTAAAGCTTATGTGTTCCTTTGATTAGGAATTGTGGTATGTAGACTTCATCGGGTGAGCTAAGATTATGGCATATCGTGGACCTTATTTGCATATCTTAAAGGCATATTAATAATGTATTAGCTGGAATCTGGAATGCAGGCTACGCGACGGTTACTCTGGTCAAGAGTGCAAAGTTGAACATGATAAACCAAACAGTCGTAGATACCTTGTTGGGAAACCTTAATCGTATTACGATCGCTCGCTTATCGCAAAACTGAGGACTTTATTAAGAAGTTGAGAGAAATAAGACTCTGCTTACTATTCTCTCTTCTCTACTAAGGCAGTATGATAAAAGACAGAGGCAGTTAGTGGCAGAGGCATAGTTTGCAGGCTCAATTTAAAACATGATCACCATTTTGAAATTGAGTTCTTCTTTGCTCTTTTATATTTTATAAGCTTTACTAGTTGACCTGGCGAACTTCGTACCGTCTAAGAACCAGTAAATGTTGTGTTAACTTATTAGCTTCATGGTTCGATGGATGTCTTGAT